>JAHZMZ010003918.1:0-19085 GCA_027743805.1 Lepidocyrtoides sp. E14 | reverse complement strand
TATGCATGTATTGATCTAACGGAAAACGCATGGTAAATACAAGATTGTGTAAACATATATACTGATCGAGTCGGATGGTTAGTTTGAAGTCTGAATAGTCTGAATTGAAAGAGAGAAAATGATTTTAGGTAGCGTCTTGCTTTCAAATGTACTACTTACAGTTGCGAGTAAGGTCATTCTAACAAATAATCTAAAATAATCTAAATGTTAGAGAGAACACTTGAATTTTTTAAATCACATTATTTATTTGTGATTGGGATCAATTAGTTTTTTTAAAATTCAGTCGTATTGGGATTTACTACAAATATACCTGCACAATTTACTGTATTTACAGCAGGTTGTACGGAAACATAATTCAAATACATAAATGGTGTAGGAACTACACCTTCGAAATCAAAAATTCTAGGTGTCCATACGATTGAAACGATTTGCGTATTCGCACTTTGGAAAAGACAACTTACATGTCAGATATTCAGCTCAAAATTCGGTTCGCTTCAATTGCTTGACCAATAATTAAAGTAGTAGTGTAGAGCTGACCTTTTGACAATGGGAAAAGAAAACTACCCGTTAAATGGTTGGCATATTTTTGAGCCGTCAAATCTGACTTGTATCGGGCTTTCTCATATGAAATATCCATATAATTTTAATATTTTTCCGTTTCATGGAAATGTTCTCAAACGTAACAAAGCATAACAATTATCGTAGAAATTATCAGTACGTATGTATTATTTCTCGAATAGAAAAGCATTTACTTGTATCGAGTTGACACTAATAAAAACATCACTTCCCATGTCATAATATTTATGACAGCTCACCTATACATAAATTGCAAACCCCAACCCACCAATTGGTGCAAGTAAAGCTATTTGTGTATAATTTTTTCATCATTCCTTCATTACACGTAGAAATAATGCATTAGAGCTAGAAAGAATCTTTACAATGGATAAAGATACAAACCAGTATACATATTAGTAAATTTGCAATCTTATTCCAGCAGCAATTAAAATATTCTACAGCAGTAAAAAGCTATACATACATAGCAGGAATTCGTTGATGTACATACTCCAAGACATTATACGGAACCAATCTCAAATTTTAATTAAAATTATATATGTTTTTTTCACAAGCACTTGGAATGAGCTCGCATCTAAGATTGAAAAGTTTTTAGTGACGAATCCTGACGATATTTAGGGAGTAGAAGCAATCAATCATTATAAAGTGTAAGCTAAAATCATCATTGTGCGTGTTTTTCACACAGGCATACATTTTCATGCCTTTAAGCTAAATAATATGCTTACATTTCTTGCGGGATACAAATAAATGCTCCTCTTCGTGTTTATTTAAGGGGACATGAATAGTTCTGCTCCCGGAAGGTAAAAAAATTGATTTTAAGTTTAAAGAGTGTAAATAAATATCAATAACCTCAGAGTTTTGTTGGTGCGAAATTCTTTGTGTTCATCTAGCGAGAAAAAAATCAGTTACAATGTATACGAAAAGTAGAATTCTCTCTACACACGTATTCTAGTTGTTAGATGTCTGTCCATTCACAAAGTTGAATTTGCCGATGAGTTCCTCATATAAAACAACGAGTATATGGCTACGAGACATAGGCAGAACAAAATGATTCCTACGCACACTTTTTAGGGATGACAGAAGCAAAGCAGGTTGCATTACTTGCTTTTGTGTAAGCGGCATACAGTAAACCTAGTGCGTACCTGGCAAAGCTCATCCATAAAGCATAATGACGATAGGAGAAGATGAATCAAACGAGCCGGAGGTCGTCACACAAAAAGAAAGCGACAAGGGATTGGCTTGTGCTCGAGTGGCAACCGGCAGTTGAACCAGTTGATGCTCGGCACTTTGACTCGCGGGTGGTTCTTCCAAAACAGAGACGGCCTTGCCTCAGTCAGTCTTTGTATTCGGAATCAGTCAGAGAAAAGCGTGAGTGAGTAGTGGTGTGCATGTTGAGTTAAATATCTATCTATCTGTACAGTGCCATTCACGAATTCACGATCTTGACTTGCTTCTTTCCTTCGTGTGCAGGATCATCAAAATCATGTTGAATCCAAGTTAACTCACAACACATTAAAGAGACGGGCGCAATGAGCATGTGTTATATGTACAACAACGGTTCTGTCCTGTTGACGCGTTTGTTGTAAAAGCTGAAATGGTTAAGAAGTAGAAGGCTCATGAGAGGCGAAGAATAAACTGTGGAAACTTTGTTCGAAAAGATATTCATGCAGGGAACAATGGACCAGTAGTACGATTCATTTCCTGATATTCCTTGAGAAGCATTATCATATACCACCTCTGAATCCTAGAATATCTATGTGCACACTGCTTGACTACGCACTGGAGAATACTGATACTGTGAATATGGACAAACTTGCCTTGCTAAGGATAAATCATGATCGTCTATTGTATCCAGCGGAGCAGCGTCGTCTGGAGATTGTATTGCTCTGAAATGAAGCAACTTACACTGGAATTTCAAATGAGAAGCATACAAAGAGATACCTGACTCGATCTTCATCCATTTCTTTTTATTCTCTCCATTTTTCTCCTGGAGAGCGCCTGCATCGCTTTTTCGTTTTATTCATCAGAAGAATGAATGCATTTGAATAAGGCATTTCTCACTGCTTTACTTTGTTTCCTTTCGCTTTACGTTGATAAAGTAACTTATGTATTCTCACTCTGAATACCAGCTTAGGATGACTATTGTGTGTGCTTTACTACATTATGTATTCTTTTCACTGGAACCCAAGCGGAGATGAAAATACTTTCAATTTCTAACTCAAGATAACGCAACTCTCTCGGCATCCGAATGAAGCCAAGCTTCTTTACTTTGTTCAACCACCCAAACTAGATATATTGCACTGCACACCACATTAAATGTGTTCTAAGCAAATATTCAATTAGTTTGCAGAAAAAATCATCATCAAACACTTTTTTTGTGTATGTATTTTTAGAAATATATATTTTGCGTTTTTGCAAAAAGTCATTATTTTCAGAGCAACTGCAAAAAATTTGAGTAGAAAGTCCAAATTGTTCTTTGATGGCGATTTATTATGAATTTTAAGTAATTTTCGAACAGATTTGGATCTGCTAAAGTACTATGAGAATTGCTCAATTATTAATAATTAAAAGAGTATCCAAAATTTCCAAAGTTGTTGGCATAAAAATGGCTGCTGTTTAAAGTTGGTTTTTCTACATTGTTTGTATGTTTTAGCAATTGTAATGTTTTTCCAGCTTATATGGAACCACATGAAATCTTTCCTTGCTACATCAACTATACAAACTTTGTTTGGAGGGGTTTACTTTCCCTACTAAAAAAACACATCTTCTGACCACTCAGAGTCCAGTCGTTAACACCACATAAAAATTTTCTACAAGTGCAAAACACCACAGCTCTACAACATCTTCGCCATCATCGTTACACAGCTCATCCTACAAAAAAAGCTATATTATTATTGCATGTGTGTAGGATACAAAGGTCTTGTTCTTGTTTCTGATCCGAACTGGGGAGCAGGAGAAAAAGGAAGAGAGCAGGCCGAGGCCGACCAAAGAAGAACAAGACCGACCCTTTATTCAAAAAGCTACCCACCTCTTTTTTGTCTACTCCCGAATACACAGCTCTCTTACACTTAAGATGAACACACTCCGAGAGAGCAAGAGAGAGAGAGAGACAAAGCATTTTGCTTTCCTTTTTGCTCTGGCGTATGCAAGCAGGCAATCGCAATACTCTCCAAAAAGAAAGAAGCTCGCAAGCCGCACTTACTGCTACTACTACTGCTGCTCATTGCTTTTCCTTAGCACAGCCATACATCGTACTCGATGCTGATTTTCCTCCCTTGCTCTGCTCCCTGGTTACTTTTGCGTCTCGCGTCTTCCTTTCTCTCTCTTTTCTCTCCTTGTTTGTCATAACCGAAAGAAGAGATTCCAGCATAAAAGGTCTACTGGCAGAGAATAAAGTAAACTTTATCCACAGAGAATTCTTTCTCTTTTTCCTTTATTCCCCCATCATCATCCTCATCCACATGGAAAGGAAGGCATTCGTTTACATCGGAGTTTGTGTTGTTCATCTTACCATCCTTCGCTACTAACACACAACGAACTATCTACAAAGCTTCTTGTTTCCTGCGCTGCCACAACCACGCTTTCCTTTCAGGCACACAACACCATCACATCGCATTTCACGTTGTTCATCATTTTCTCCAAGCTTTTTTTTTATCCCGAGCTTGAATATCTACAACAACAGCAACCAGCACCGTGCATATAACTTTTGAATAAGAAGACGAATCATTGCTCGCTCTCCTCTCTCTCCTCAGAACAGCCAACACTACACGTTTCCCGTGTTACATTGCATTCTACTACACAAAAGATATCCGTCATATTTATGGATAAAACTCCCTTAACAAGGTCCAATGGTTACAAGTTTGAATCAACCCGTGGTTCAAGCTCCTCATTTCTTTTCCTAACTGACTCAAGTCACAGTGAGTGTATCACAACAACAAAACCGAAAAACCAGCAGCGACAGCAGATCATATATCGCCAACCATCATTCTCATCTCGCCTCTCGTCGCACTTACACTCGCATCTCCTTCTCTTCATCATTGTTTCGCTCTGTCCTAGTAGTCGGCGTACGTTTCGCTGATTTCACAGGATATCTCATTCGATCCAAAGTACAATAATACAAAAAAAATAATAGAAAACGTCATTTTTATATATTCCATTCTGCTTACTCATTCCATGATTTTACCAATTTTATTCCTCATCGTTCCTTTTCCCTTCTTGAGCGTCTTGAATTCATCTACTTCTACTTTACCACATCATCATCATCATAATAATAATACCTGCTTTACTATCATTTTACGAGAAGGAGAAGAATGAGAATTTCGACACACTAAGGAACGAAACGAAACCCCTGAGGCTTTCTCTGTCTGTTCCTTGTTCCTCCAGTTTTTAAAACAGTGTACATGTTCCTGCACATTCCTATGTATATTCTTTTTTTAATACAGTCAACAAACAATAATCGTTTCGTGTTGCAGTGAGCCTTGGTCTTCTTATATGTAACTTAAAAAAACATACCCATAATAATAATAATAATAATACTGCTGAAAACTTCTCCTGCTATTCCAGCATTATCATCATCCCATATTACACATACACTCTCCGGATACAATACTGCATACATCAACAACAGTTCAAGGAAAGAAACCCAAGTCCCCCTTTTCTTGTCTTGCTTTCTTACTTACTACATTCATAAAAAGTCATCATTGTTCTCTACACCACAGAAATTTATACCACAGCGTCCATCCTACCAAGAAGAAAAAGAGGTACTCAGCAGTTGAAGCAGCAGCACTAGTAAGCAAGTAGCAACAACCGCAGCTCATGTGAGAGTGTTATTCCCATCCCTTCATTCCTTCTCGTTTCTTACCATCATCAGTCATAATCAGAAGATACTCGAGAAGGTCCATGCTGTTGCCTTATTCATTTCATCGTATTCCTTATTTTTTCCCTTCCTCACCATCAACCACCACCACCGTTGCAAGTTGTGCGTGAAGAAAGAAGACGACGTGTAGGGAAGTAAAGGGAAGCAGGGACGGGGACGTTTGTTTCTTGTTCATCGCGTCTTCTTCTTATTCTCGTTACCTTCTTCAACAAAGCCAAATCATTTTCAAGCCTTATTATTATTATCAACAAGAAGGCTGGTTCACATATAAGTATATAATGTGAGTCCAAGAACGGCAGCATGGTATTATCCTGTTGGTTCCTTTTGGGTCCTCTCCTCAACTAACTGGTTTGCCTGCCATGTGGTTATTGAAAGTTGTTATGCAGTCGAGTTGAACATAAATACAAGTACATAAAACGGGAGAAAAAAATAGGAACAGATCAAGACTAAGGAGTAAAAGAGAATATTATATCCTTCTTTTGCTCACTTGCTGTATACCATATTACTCATCCTTCCTGGGTGGAAACATCTATAACAAGAGAGAAGAAGCATAAATGTTGAAAGTACACAAAGAAGTGAAGCGAAGCAACTAGTTAACTGAGTTACAGAGAGAGAGTCAAAGAAATTGAAATGAAGAAGTACATCGTAAGACCTTGGATAGCAAGAAGGCCATACGTAAACAAGAAAGCTAAGGAACTTTGTTGTAGTAAAAACTGGATGTATACATAATACTTCATCTCATACTACATGCATACCTCCATATATACATAACATACCTATTATATATGGACCACTGGTAATAAATATACAGACACATTGTCTATCTACTTGTGTCTGGATATCTAATATATAGAGACGTATTAAAGTGAGCAGACCTGCATACGATGTATATATGTATGTACACGATGAAACTATCCAACAACAATTGAGCATCCATCTCACCCAGAAACTCACCACTGCACTGTACTACCACTACTCTCTATTTTCTTTGAAGAAGTAGTGCATAGGTATATACTCCATTGTTAGAACAACAACATTCCATCGCCTTCTTTGCTCTTGTCTTCTCCAGCAGAAACCATGTAAGCAAACTTTAGTTTATACACTTTATAATATATTCCATTCTGGTTTGAAGTTTGAATGTATCTGATCTATTTACATGTGCATGAATACATACCTAAAAATCCACAAGAAAATCTAATAAATATGATGTGTAGTTTATAAGAAAATGTATTCAGCACGACAGTATGTATTTATGTATATTTATTATATTTTCAGTACTATTATACAGTTGCGTCATGTTATTTCACATTGCATCTTGTGGGAAATGTAAATCTACATCCCTTTCTGACTGACAAGCTAGTTACGCTTACTTTAACTAAAACAAAGGCCCAAGTTTTAAGGGCTCGACTACAACGTTCTATGTTAACGTAACTCCAATTTTCATAGGGAAAAAATAAATACATCCAGGCAAGATATTATTTTGTCGTCGTGATCTCATCATCATTTTTAACACTTTTATAATGCCAAAGAGTTCATACTCAATTCTTCGATAAGGCTATGTGTTTTCCAATTTCTTTTAAGCTATAAAGAGACTGAACTTAATCCGATGATATGATGACGAATAGTGAATATAATGGTCGTAAGCTTGATATCCAAAAACTATTCCGTACCCACATGCACACTTGAAAAAAGTCCATGCAGGAGCAACAACAGTTAGTACGTGTAAGCAGAGGAGGCAAAGTATGCAAGCAAAGCATTTTACTCTGTAAACTAAACTACAACAAAAAAGCACACAGTAAAATAACATGATATGAGGATTTTAAGCTGCTGCTGCTGCTTTGCCTCTCTTATTTTCTGCTCCTTGTTAGATTACCTCTGTACATTTTCTACCACGGGAGCAAAGTAGGTAATATATAAAAGTACATAATAATATGTACCCACATAACACATAATATCGCGTATGCAGCTCAAGATCTCTTTTGGTTTAGTTACTCTATACAGTATTCTTTTCACACACATCATATTTAACATTCATTTACCTAAGCAGAGTTAGCGTACATACATAAATCTATATACACAGAAGCATAAGTGCTTGGTGGTGTTTGCTTGCATTGCATGATGTGCTGTTGCATGGTCTCTCTTCTCTATCGTCTCTTTTCTCTCCTTTTGTGCTTGTTGTATACAAGCATACAACAGAGAGTGAAGTAAAGTAAGCTTTAGCTATCAGCGGGTTTTGGCGACGAGACCGACCACCTCGTTAGTATTAGTCAAGTGCTGGGACTGTGTACATCCATTCTGTACCAGTTAAATATTCATTACAAAACACGTTTTTACAAAATACCGCATACCACACGACTTCACTCGCCTGCCTTCATGGATCTTGTTAAATTTTACGTTTCCCAAAAAGAAGTAAAATAGTTCTCGTTGTTGTTGCTGCTGCTGTCTTTTCATACACTGACAGCAGAGTTTCCACGATACCCGGGATGAATTCTTTGGTATCCCAGCACAGTTGACTTCCTAGTAGTTTCTCATTTCGTTTTGAAAGTAATCGCTCAATTATGGAATGGAAGCGGATGGAGAATTCCGGGTTAATATAACAAGGATGGGTTATGAGAAACTATTTCCATTTGTAAGGGATAATATCAACCCTTAAAATCCTGAACTGAGTAATAAAACGCGTTGTGAAAAAATGTATTGCGTTTGGAATAGGCGTGTCATAATAAGAAAATATTTCATGGCAAATGTCAGTTTCATGTTCTTATGAAATAGTGGACTGTTCAAACTTTTGTGAAATTGAATAACAGAAACTGACCATATCTTCAGCGAATGCATGTAACTCTCAATAAAGTAATGACCTCTATTCATATTTATTTTGGAAGATGTACTGCTTGAGAGTCAGCCCCGACCAAAAACTGTTTGCGATGTATTCGTTTCATGAATTCCGGATGCGAGCAAGTGTTCGTTTGAGTGAAGCATGTGCGTATGCACGGTTGTGAAAAAAAAATTCTTTCCGTTGACAGTTGGTGACAGTTTCCTTATTTTATTCGGATAAATGTAAGTCTTACATTTGCACAGTGATGATTAAGGTTTTGTTACAATTTGAAAATTTCACTGGAAGTTCCCTCATTTTCTGGATATAAACATAAGACGTTGGATGCTTTAATTAGAATACGGATTGAAAATTGAAATAAATAAATTATTATGCTGACTAGTTATGGATGTTTTTGTGATAACTGCTACGTAGTGATTTTTTATTTATATTTTGTGCTATTTGCTGGTTTTGTTTGCTGAACCTAAAAACTCAGCTAGCATAGTTATTGCTTCCTGTGTCAAGTGTCAATATTGCATGAACTACTGCTACGGTTATGGATGTGAATTATTTTTTAGATAAGACATGCAAAACTATGACTGAATGGAGGGCTAATTTAAGGAACCAAATAATTGTAAGGACTCTCAAATACGATTTTGAATAAATTACATGCATTAAGGTAGGTAATGCCACAAACGAGCTGGAAAGTGGTAACGTGAATCAGTCATACACGCGCATTCCTCTGCAGCCTATACACTTATTGTGCGCATGCATTTTCATGCATGAAGTTTCTTCTTACGCTGCTGCATACGCTGCATAGACATGTGTATATGGTATGAAGTATGACATGTAGGGTTTTTTGAGCGTGTTTTATTAACCAACGAAAGGAAGGAAAGATTAAACATAAAAGATAAAAAATAAACAAACGCTAGGTTAGTAAAAGAAGTTCTCAACATTTATTTGGATGTAAGCAAGAACCAGCATATTAAAATAAACGGATGTTCTTCCAGCAGTAGCAGAAACAGCAGTTGTGGTAGTAGTAAATAGCAAATGCGTAAACCATTGCACTGCTCACTCTGGGAAAAGGGGTGAAATTATTTGTTAGTTTGTTATTTCAATCGTTTTTGTACTTTTAAAGCATAGTGCTTCCTCCTTTTTTCAGCCTTCTCGTTTTTTTTCTTTGTTAAAAATATCGATCAGTAGTAAAGTAATTTACAGAGTGAATCTGTAGTGATGTCGTTTTGTGAGTATATCGTGATGAAAAAATTGTACTAGTTTCTGTTTTGATTGTTATGCTTGTCTAAGCATTTTGTTTTCTTTGGCTGGAACGGATTCTAGAGTCATACAAATTCGGTAAGTTGATGCAATGTCTTGTTGAAACAATAGTGCCTCACGATTCCCCTATGTGTGTACCTATGTTGAATAAAAATCATATCGGATGAAAGAATTTGTTCGGATCACTTTGCACTCATGGTCAAAATTTATTGCTCGCTTGCTGAAGATATTGCATAGTGAATGGGGTAACTGCGTTCTTCACCTGTGTCAGTGGTCTGGCTAGTACCATCAATCCGAATCCACTGCCACTTTTCCCAAGTCCTTGTCACCGTCAGTTCAATCATGGACCTTGCTCAAAGTATCATGCGATTCCACCTGAAATTTGATCTGTGGTTTGTTTGATGGCGATGTGAAGACCTTTAAGCTGCATTTTATATTCATTCCCATGCTATCAATTCACCAAATACTGTCAACGAGATGCATAGATCATTTTTGTGCTGTCTAGCTGTAAATCCTTCTTCAGATACGTGTACGTATTAGTTTCACATCTCCGATACAGGAATCGAGTGACAATTAGAATTAAATTACCTGATTTGCTGGATTTTTCAATCTTTCGAATACAGTAGCAGCACAAACTTTTCTACCATCATTGTTTTTTGCAGTTTTATGCATGTCCGCTAATTCTCAAAGTAAAGTAAACAAATCGAGATTCACTTTTCATGTTTATACTATAATAAACTTTTATATCATTGACTATCTGTGCATTTTTCACAACAATAATTCATCGGTATTTCCTTTAAAGTCAACTATTCCCACAATAATACATGATTTATGGCCCTTGCCATTGTTAAATCAATATGTGACGTACCAAATACAAGTTTGGTTTATTGTACTGATATGCAGTATTTAGAGTTCTTCCTTGGAGTTCAAAATACGAAGGAGTTTAATAAATAAATAAACACCATTCATAAAAGGATCTCTCAAAGTGCCCTACTAATGGAAATAATGCGATTCCTTAAATATGGACAGATTCATAAGGAAATTGTCAAACCCTTACACAAAAATGAACATTATATTTGACGCTTCATGCCATACCCACTTAGATATTTCTTGGAAGATAGGACAGAGAGGAAAAACCAGAGTTTAGTGAAACAGAGTATCACAAACATAGTTATTTCAAATACCCAAACGACAGAGCATCCTCAGAAAATGTACCCAAAAACTAAAATAATAATAATAATAATAACCAGTAGCTGACAAGTCAGAAATGATGCTCGCTGCTATTATGAATTTTTTTCTGAGTAAAGTAAATATCCCACAGACATATTACGCATGTGATTGGTGATACAAATACAAAGATATCCAACCACGACGGTTCATGTAAAACAAAATTGAACCATGATTGTTCAAGCAAAACGAAATTGAACCATGGCCATGGTGGTTCAAGCAAAACGAAATTGGACCATGATGGTTCAAGCAAAACGAAATTGAACCATGATGGTTCAAGCAAAACGAAATTGAACCATGATTGTTCAAGTAAATTTACACTGAAAATGATGGTTCAGGTATAATACCAATGTACCATGATGGTTCAAACCTATTAAAAAAGTTCATTCATGACCGTTCAAGAACGTTGTGAAAGTTTTGAATCATGATAGTTCAATAAGTCATTAAAAAATATGAACCATACATTGTAAAATCACGTGGTAAAAAGATTAATCATGATGGTTCAAAATTTTGAGAAAAAGTTCAATCATGATGATTCTGAAAAAATGTAAATGTTGAATCACGTTGTTGGAAAAATAAAGAGGACAGACTGAAAGAAGGACACCCAGAGTGATATAATAAGCTCTTTTGCATGAACCATGCAGCGAGCTAAGAATAAAAGTACATACAGCGGAGGGATACTTACTCGACATCCTCATTTTACAGACTTGAGCGGAGAAAACTTATAGAATACAAAACCGTACGTGTGTGTGTATTTATGGTTTATATGTGTATGTAACAACTCTGTCATGTGTGCACAGTTTTTCAGTGTCACCCTCATAAAAGATATTACACAATGCCCGAAACCCTTCATCAACTTTTGTTCTTTTCACTGTCAGACTCTGGTTTCGCTCATTCCTAGAATTGTACACCAAACTAATTTACAAGAAGGAATGTACTCATAAAAACAATAAAATCTGTTGAGTCTTGTTCAGTCAAAACATTAGCGTCTATTGAATCCACCATTTACAGTAAAATGTATGTAACATGATATTCAATCGTAATTTTAAAGGAACATGCTAGTCACTCTGCAATAGAAAGGACAATGCTTCTTTCTAAAGGAACTTTGCAGCAGTGAAGTATGTATTTACTCATTAGTAGTTTTTAAGCGTTCACGCTAAAAATTCTAAACAAATCAAGAAAATTTATACAGACAAAGGATTTTATATGGAAGGAGGGAAAAACAACTTATTGTAAATGCTTAAGTGATTGCAATAAAATTGCCATTTCTGACACTCTAATTTTGTGTGTTTTACTTTTTTAGTTGATGGAGATGTAGTAAGGAGTATAAAGTTTAACGTCATGCATCACAATCAACAAATCGGAAATTTCGCTAATTTTGTATTTCTTGATGTGAATTTGGTTACATGACAGATAATCATATTACATTTCGTTGTTGCCGTTATGTATATGTCATGTTGTGAGGCTACATAATGCATGTAAAGTCAAACGTCTCATCAAAATCATGATGCTTTGTGGCCTCGTCCCGACTTCACTTTGCTCTCATATCTTTTCTGGTTATGTGATTAGTTTATCCTTATCATATCAGTTTTAGGGTAAATATCAGCCAGCGACAAATGAGATGAGAAGAGAAGTATTATTAAAAGAGAGGGCGAACTAAAAGCTTCAAAATATGACTTGTATGCGTTTATTTATTACGTTTGGTGGAAAGTACACAAGTTGTTATAATCTTGTTTGCAGCATATATTTAATATGCGGTTACGGATACACAATTGACAATAATGTACGGCAATGAGCAAACCAACGATGTCTCTCATAACGTTCAGCGAATAATAATAATAATATTTAATAATAATAATCAATAACTCATTTTATCTCTCACAACAGCCTTTTTGCGGGTTTTGTTTATTACGCTTGTACAACTTTGAGTACTTACATGTATGTTGGTTAAGGATTTTAATTCAATTCAAGTAATTCAACAAGGCATATATTTATATGCATACAAAATATAGTATGTATGCTGATAATACGAGAAAAGATGTGGTGACTGTAGCATGTGAAACCTAATATAGCATACCTATAATGCTTATTATTCTAACAGCTATCTTGTAGTATTTTGTAAGATATGAGCATAAGGATCAAAAATATTAAGACAAAATGCTACAATAGCAATTTCATGATAATTTTGAGTTTTGTTGCACTATAACAATTCCTGTAAGTCCAATCAGAAATCGATTGTATTACTAGTGAAAGTGTTACTTATTACGGTGACCGCACACAAAATTTTCTATTAATTTGGAATGAGGACAAAGATTGCAAATTAATTAAAGTGTCAAAAATATTAAATATAAACACGATGAATGAGCATATTAAGAAATAGTGTCAATTTTAATAACTACTACTTATTATTACCACTTTGAAACCATGATTGGATGCGGTTAAGAGCTAAATTTATTTGTGAGTAAATTGGCAATTAATTATTAACTGACTTGGCATTTTGTTGCACTAAAATAGCAAAATAGAGTCGGTTTCTATTAGTTGTATCGGTATTTTTACCCTGTAATTAAATAGCCATTATATGTATATATATTAAATAACGCCAATCCTTTTGGCGCATTTTTGCAATGACGGAAACGCTTTTTCCTACTGCGTTTTTTTGGTCTTTCCCTAATTAGTAGTTTCTAAAGAAAAACACTGTATGCTTGAATGGAACGTGTCACACGATAGCGATATCCGTCATATAAAATGGTTTTACTAGCTAAGCAAACACATTTAAAAGTAGTAAAAATAGTATGCTTCTACCATACAACATAATTAAACCTAATCGGAAACCACAAAACTGGACGTATCAATCTTATAGGTTTAGTGATTATGCGTATAATCAAATACTTCAACATTTTATACTACTGCTGCGCGGCCGACAGTTTTCAGTAGGACTTTTTGTATTTGATTAAGATGTAGTGACGTGACATGGCTGGTTGGCATTCACATCGTGCGGTGACACTTTTTATAAAGAATCAAATGCCGCAGCAGCAGTTTTTTCTTGGAATCTGAAGCACAAGCCAAACAAATAATAAAACGCATAGTTTGATACTACATAACTACATTTCGACTTGCTGTAAGAGATATTAGATGTTATTTGTAGACAGTTTTTATTTATAACATTCCGCACAAGAGAGATATGTTCGTTTATACATCCATGTGATGGAAAGCACTGAAAGCAGGGTACAGAGTACAGATATAAAATACAAACAGGCTATTAGCACGGCAGCGTGTAGAGAGAGAGAGAGAGCAGCAAAAGCATCAGTGAGGAAAGATTATAAATTGTTGCCGTTGCTCATTGTGATAAGCAGTAGGAGTATTTAGTGGTACTTTGGATGGCTCTTTTTGTATATCGAACAAATTCCTTTTCCAGCTGGTAAACGACGAGTGCTGCCAACTTAAAAAAGAAGCCCTCTTTTGAATGATGAGGTTTACAAGAATTTTTATGTTGTTTAACGTAGCTCAGTATTCATTCCTTCTCTCATGCTAGTATGTTTTTATTGAATGCATGGATGGATATATGGGCATTTAAAAGAAACATTGATATATGCGAAACAGACGAGAGAGGATTTTTACATGGGATTTGGCATTGGCATAGTTTGTAGTTAAATGGATGTTGCTAATTTGTGATATCGTAGACAATTAGCAAGACAACTTTAATATGGCAGTAAAAATCGCTTTGATGGAAGAACTTTTTTTCATACATATTTTGATTCTCCCTGCCGTGTACATTACTTTACACGCGCACCAGATAACCAGCACTAAAAAAACTACATAGACAATACACACAGCACACATCCATTCTTTGTTGAATTTTAATCAACGTCATGCATGAGAAAGTTGGGCGAGCAAAGTTTATTATTTAAAAAATGAGATAAAGTGCGCTTGGATTATAAAAAATAAAGAGCAGATTTATGTTTTTACATTTTAATAATATTTTTCTCATGATGTGGTGTTTTTTTCTTGGACTACTTTGCAGAAAATGCCGCATGTGAGTGCGGGAAGTAGTGCCAGTGCAGGCACTAGTAGCGGTGCTAGCTCTGCCGCATCGGCTCGTATCCGGTCCGATGATCCAAATGACTGCGATGAGGTCAAGGTATTCAATTGTGCCGAGGATGAAGGAGAAGGCGAACCTGACGATGTCATCAATGACGACAAAAGGGATCTTATACGATCAACAGAATGTGATCAGGTAAATAAAAACTTTGTTTATTTTCTACTTATTCAATCATAAGTGACACTCCTGAGTCCTGAACCACCATATTATGCACTTCCTTTCCTATGATCTGGCACTCGGTAGAAAAGATGTTATTTGTCCTAAAAATACAAGCTCGTTTTATGACTGCTATTACCCCATTTTGAAGTAAAACGTTTTAGACCAGACAGGGGTACACTCATCAATTTTGGCTAAAGACAGACAACTAATTACAATTCTTTACTGCTCACTTCCATTCAAACCACACCACGCACGCTGTTAAAGTCAAAGTCACAAAAACAAGCAGTAGTGCTTACTTAAGTGGATTTACATCACCTTATCTTTTAATGTGTCTAAAGGAGGTCTTAATAAATTATCCGTCATAATTTATGTTTTCATTGTTCTCCAGACGAAAAGAGTGTCCTATTTCAATTGAATCAAGCAAGAAGAAAAGAGTGAATGCCTCTATGCATGCCTTAGACTTATTACTCAAGATTAGATTGTTTTTTTCTTCTCTCGTTCTTTTGAATTTATGCGATGGAAGAAGCAGTGTTGTTTTGAGCCTTATATAGAATCATGCACACCAACTAACAAGACTCGCAGTCCAAAGTTTATAGTCTGGGAAGCGCAATATAATTCACATATAAATATTATTACATGTTTACGAACAATACAGCAGTTAGCTGAAGCTACATGCACATACACTTATTAGGATTCGAATAAAGCATTTCTCATTCTTTTCACCACTACTACTACTACTACTACTACCGAGTGCCGTTTGAGGATGAACAAAGTGAATGGAAGAGAGGGAGAGAAGAAACTTTTTAATTCTATCAACATCTTTAACATTAGTAGCGTATTCTATTTGACGTAAAAAACTCAGCCTACACTCATGAAATTCGATACTTGTACAGACATTTCTCGTATTCCATTTTGTCTTCAACAGGCAGAGTTGTGGTAAGGAGTCTAATATTATGCACATTTTTATACAGCCGCAAGATCTAGTTGAAAAATAACTATCGTTGTTGGCAATAAAAAATGAGTAACAAGGATAGATACGTATAGAATAAGGTCGTATTTCAGTTTAGCTAATTTCTTCCTAATTACTCTTTGTATTTTCTTTTGAAGGGAACGACGATGATCATGCATCATGTAGTAACACGAAATGTTGGAGGTTTTTTAACAAATTAAAAACTGGCACTCTCTTAATCGATATCAGCATGAAAACATACAAAGCATGCAAAGTAAACTCGCTTACATACATATTTTGATTGACGATCAAAATTGCTGAAAGTAATAAATGCTCCTTCGACTTGTTTTAAGCGTCGACTACATCGTAAAATGCAATACATACATCATACATCTAGTGTGTAGGCATTGTTTTGGAATGAACTATGTCCTACCCTACACAAGTGGTAGTACATTATCTTGTCTGGCTTTGTGTCTTTCTGAAAAGAAGTAATCAAAGCAAGCTTATTTTGATTCGACCAGGTGTCAAAACAAAAGAAGTTTAGTGAAAAGCATGAATGAATACGGAATGAAGAAGCCATACTAGTAATACGATAGAGACGATGACGGCGACAACACACAAAATTAACCTCGTAACAACAACACACAAAACTGCAAGCCACACCAGCGACACCAGCCCAACGATTAAAGACACAAGGCAACACCTCTTTTTACTTTCTTTTATTGCGACGCAAAATGAATACGGCGAAAAGCATACATAATAGGTGTTATGGATTCAGCAAAATGACTGGTTGAGCTACTGCAAGCATCATCATCATAATACTCTAATGATATTATCGATTCATTCAATTAAAGCAGAAAATATTCGTATAATATTATGCTTCTTTGGAGTATCGGGATCACTTCATCATCGTTGGAATTTGGGGAGCGTTTATTTAAATGATGAGCTTTTTTACTTGCTCAACCGCTCATGTTTACAGCTATATTATTCTTGGTTGCACTATGCACTAGCAGTTTTGCTTTTGTGGCTTTTTTTTGAAAAGCGCATCAATAAATAAAATATTCTCATAGGTTCACACATTTGTCGATCATTTCAACATTCCCATCTCAACTTGAATGGAAAATGCACATTGAAAGCAAGCATGTAAACCGAGTTGTTACTGTCATGTCGAAATAAGTGCCCCTTTAAAAATTTGCTTGTTTTGGAGGATATAATGTTTAAACAAGTCACAATAGAATTAGCGTGTAGTTTTACAAAAGATGTATCTTAACTCTTTTGCCAAACTGTGTGCTTTGACAGAGGAGCACAAAGGAGAAAAAAGTTATAAAACAGAATAGGCTGTTGCAGTTGCAGCAGCACAACAGTATTGTCATTTTATTACTTTGCGTATTTTGAATAATTCAGAGATAATACAGTGAGTGACATGCAAAAGTATAAAAGCTCTTATGCAACACACATGCGCTCTCCTGAATCTTTCGTCTTATTTTTTGTCCATATGACGCTTTCGTTTTCATGTGTGTATTGTAATTCTAGTGAAAAAAGACAATCATATACAACAATTTTATGTAGATTATTCGGAGGTACAAAAGTACTTTGATAGTAGCAATACTTGCGATGCATGCCAGCTGAAAAGTTTCTTGAGGGGTACACTTTTTGATCTGGCGAGATATAGTAGTGCAGCGACTGACATGAAATAAAATGAGAAAGAAATGGGAAACGAAAAAGTGGCAGCTTGCTCAAAAAGCCAAAAACTGGATTGTTTTAGAGAACGACAAATTAAGAAAGGAAATCTTGTCATTTTGATATCTGATGGTCTGCTTGGAATACCAAGTAGTAGCTTCGATTTTACTACCCTCCATAACAAGCGTATGTGCTTCTTCTACTGAATGTGAATATGAAACGGACTGTATATATGCTATCAAGAAGAAAGAACAGAATAGAGATAATGCGCATTTATTTTTCACACATACATAAAAATGGAATGGAGTTATTAGTTTTGTAGATTGGCCATAACTATTAGTACGATGAAAATGCTCACAGAAAAGATAATACGATTAATTTAATAGGCAACAATAAAACCAACCAAGTTTGATTACTCCTGATTTGAGAAATCAAAATATGTTGTGGTCTTGTTATTGTTGATAATGGCTGTGATGATGATGAGGCACGCTAAGGTGTTAATGACCACACTAGTTTACATGCCCAATAACAAGGAGGGATTAGCTTTTCAGTTAGTCATCATGGTCATGGTGCTCGTCTAGTCTGGTTTAGCCTGAGCCCGTACAAGCCACAGATAACACTCAGTAATAATATTTATAATATGAAGTTTTTTGTTACCCAATAATTTGTGGGGACAAATCCATCTCTGTTGTACTACAGTGCAGTCCTCAATTGTAAATTATGTTTTAAATTTAAAGAAGGAAATTGTAGAGAGCTCCTTGAAATGATGCCAACTACTACAAAACTACATACGTTTGTACCTAAAAACGAAAAAGATAAAATGTTCACTTTATCCCGCTCTTCCCACTTCCATATTTGTTTACGCATGACTAGACAAATGATTATAAATTTTGTTATCAGACTGAATCTGAGCATGCCTCTGCTTTATTCTTATAGGGACATTCTTCCATGTGAAATTTCTGAAGAAACCAGATGTGTTAACGTATAATGTAATAATAGAGTACAAATCATCCACATCCAGGGTCTATCTCCACTCAAAGCTACTTCTTGTTTACACAATACTTACTTTACACCACATAATGCTGATTATTGGCTAACCCCGTTGTCTATAGCGGTTAAAATGTGTTGATTATAGCAATACTACATGCATAAAAAAGGAAAAATATGATGAGCACTACAAACAAGATAACAGTAAAAATATATAAAAACTGATTAGAAAATATTCATTTTAGAATTTTTTTTAAAGCCAGCATGCAGCAGCACCTCTGGTACAGTAAACACTAAACACATAATCCACATAGATCGTAACAGTAATGGCGCTTTTGTTTACATTAATTCTGGAGTTGTTTAATAATCACAGATTGTTTATCCGTCTAGATAGAAGATCATCCCTACATATGAAGCAGATTTACTATGAAAATAAGTCTCGAGTAATTAA
>JAHZMZ010003917.1:0-12468 GCA_027743805.1 Lepidocyrtoides sp. E14 | reverse complement strand
TATCACTTTCTCTAATCTAAGCTGTGTAGTGGTAACGACTAAAAACTGCACCAAACTTTCTTGTCTCAACTTATCAATACGGAAGGGGAGAACAAACAGCCACAATCACAAGTCACAGACAAGAAATAATAATTGCACAACAATGAGTATTAAAGTTTCGCATTGTCTTTCTGCCCTAAAAATAAAAGTTTGTTTCTTCAAGCTGACTATTATTCACAAAATCTTCTTTGTGAAAATATAGTCCATTGTCAGTGCTCAGTGAGTGATGGCGAGTTAAAAAACTTCATCTTAGAAATGTTCCGTCGTGCGTCCAAATCAAATATAAAAAGGCACTAATTTGTACTCTGCTGTGGGCTAATTGTTTTCGTATTTGTTCTAAGTAAAAAGGCAAACTGCTAAAAAAAATACTTAATGATGGAGTTGGTGAAAGGGTGAGTGCAGTTGCCCAGCCTTATTTTATTTTATCATTACAGCTATTTCTGGTTCTTAATCAATGTACACTGACTGATGGATATTTCATGAAAGAAACAACTTTTTGCTTGCCTCATTCATGACTTCTCTCACTGCCACTTTTTCATTTTCAGATTCTTCGCCAATTGCCTTATATGCATATTTATATGGCACCATAAAAAGCCAAACCGTAACCAACAAGTAGATCTCATGCTTTTTGCTTTCAATGAAGATGTTCAAGTTTAATTGCTCCTGAGAGCTCTTCTCCAGAGGCGCATAATATTAATACATGTAGAAATACGTTTACGTTATGTGTACATAATATTATTATTATTATTATTATGAATGCCTTTACACTACACAGAGCTAAATATTGGACGTACACAAAGTCTCGTCATAATCATAATAGTTAATGTCCAAAAAACATTTGGTGGACTGAGAGCAGATGCGCGTGTACTCTTACATGTAAATATTTTTCTATCCTCACTTGGACTATAGGCGTTTGAAAATACGCCTATGCATTTTAAATAATTAACGCTTTTCTGTGTTTATTGCTTTAATTTGGGGATAATATAGTTACAGCTACGTTTTTTAATATCCATTATCATCATGATTGAATTTTTCTGTCTATGTACATTGTATATACAAAAAGTGTGTTTGCAAAGCATTTTTGTTTTACATTCTTTTTTCTATAATTGGATAATATAGTTACAGCTACATTTTTTAATATCCATTATCATCATGATTGAATTTTTCTGTCTATGTACATTGTATATACAAAAAGTGTGTTTGCAAAGCATTTTTGTTTTACATTCTTTTTTTTATAATATTACACATCCTATCATTACATTTATTATAGGTAAATGTACTTAATTATATCATGACATGGCAAAAATGTACATAAGTATTTCCTTTTTGCAAAGTTTTAAATATATTTTTTTCTTTCACTAAGAAAAAGAAAGAACACTGTAAAGAACACTAAAATTTTTGCCTAGAGTCTAAAACCACATTTTCTATAAATTACTGCTTAAGTAATTCTTCTTGCTCTTTTCTACTGTTAAAAATTTTCATCAACTTTGCAGTTTCGTTTTTTTCCCTTACCTTTCTACCTTCCAACGAGTCTGAAAACGGAATGATTATGTACGTAATGCCACAACAGAGAATTACGTGCAAAGGTACGTATTTGTAATTGCTTGTGTTGTTTAATATTTTTCTTCTATTAAGTTCTGTCGATTTAAACAAGATTTAAGCAGTCACAATCGTGGAGTATTCGTTCCCACTGGCTTGCAATATGTACATACTGTAAGTAGATAGTAGGCATATGGTGGCGGTGAAATGGGTAGACGCCACCGTAGTATGAGAGACGTGTCACAAAAGTAACAAGTTGCAAAGTCAAAGTTTCGTTTCAACTTTTGAACTTGGTCATCTACTTCCCACACTCACGAATGGAGTGTGAAACTATAAGTGTGGGAACTGCCATTCCTTTGCAACTTTTGCATCATATTGCATGCTATTACTTTGCGATTTCCAGAAAAGTGGATTCTTTTGTGTTGGATGATTCTTTTCATGAATCATAAAATCTTCTGTATTTATTTACTCCGAAGTAACTACTCATTAATTAATACGCTCCTACCTATTTTAATAATTCCTTAGGCATACATAATACTACACAAAGAATCACAACACAAGAAATAATAATAATAGTCATAAAAATTATCAAAATATGGATGTGTATGTTCCTGAAGAAATAAGAATGATAAAAAGATATTTTCTAGAACATGGTGTATAATTGCTTACTACAATCTCCAATTGACGATACTGAAAATAGTTTTTCAGCTGATATTGACTAGGATGCAATTTTTTCACTAGTATATTTAAGTACAGACAAACAATTTGAATTATCTAAATGTAATGGCCGAATGATTAATTGTGAAATTTCTGCATTTTCCCAATTTTTAATAAACTTGTCTACGACTGTTATGAAGAAAAGAAA
Source organism: Lepidocyrtoides sp. E14 (assembly GCA_027743805.1). Classification (NCBI taxonomy): domain Eukaryota; kingdom Metazoa; phylum Arthropoda; class Collembola; order Entomobryomorpha; family Entomobryidae; genus Lepidocyrtoides; species Lepidocyrtoides sp. E14. Next base: position 10,025 of record JAHZMZ010003917.1, on the reverse strand, counting down.
CAATACAAGTTCCCAGAGGTTGACAAAAGGTGTAAAAATTACCTCCTCAAGGTCTTTGCGAAATACAATTGTGTAAAATACATACACATTAGCCAGAGACAATGATAGTTATCTTTATTTTACGTATTTTATTAACGTTAAAATATTGGATGTTTGTACTGCGAGGACAAAAAAAAAACAACAAGTAAAGTTGTAATCTATGATCAATGTATGATCATGTATGGTGATCAAACTTTGGTCACAGTTTACACAACACTGAAAAACAGTTCATTGTGTCGAGTTCATGTAGAGTAAAAAAATATTTATACCCGGCTCAGTTCAGAGATATGTTTCACACTCCTTCTGGGTACAAAAGTTGGTGTCACTGATATCATTATTATGTAAATACTGAGTTAAAAACAAAAAACCCTTTAGTAAAAAGATGTAAAAAGTAAGGTACTACGCAAGTGTATTTTATAACTTTTATTGAAAAAACCCTCGCAGAGTGTTAATCGTAAAAATTAATTAGTTACACTTCTGTATTCATCAAACATGATAATCCAATTTGCGCATTAACTTTTATCTAATGAACACGGGTCAGATTTAATTAAAAATGTCACATTACCATTAATTACCGTTTTCATTTCAGCGACCATTTTGGAATTTTGACCTGTCATACCACAATCAGGATCCAAAAAATAGACTGTGCATGTGCACGCGTAGGTACTTTAAATTGGAAACCCATGATTCATATGCTATCAATTAAGACTGCCATTTTAAATGGAAATGGAATAAAACAAATGAACCATGTGAAGTGGAAAACTACACACTGAAAGTGCATTGACTGAACTGGGCTGTCAACTTTTGAAGTTGATTATAGTTTTCATCCACAAACACGAACAGCGTATTTGTTTGAAAAAATATGCACGAATGAATAATAATGATTCTTGGTAAATTCAATTCACAAAATGCATGCATACGTATGTTTGTTGAAATAAAACTAACCTGGCGGGGCCTTACATTGACCGGATATCAAATTTCAGTTTTCAGCAGAGAACGGATTATTTTCCTTACCAGTTAAATGCATACTTCATTCCACTGACTGATGGACGAATTACTTACGCTTGCATGCCCTGCACTTTGCTGATGGATTGGATGATACGCAGTTTCACATTTCATCTTCCTCTAGTAGAACAAACACGCACACGTTTTGTCTGACTGACTACTACTGACTACAGGCTTATTTCTGAAGTTTGCACATAAATGACAAATTGAAGGTCTGCAGGCCAGTATGAAATAAAACTCCTTACGTTCTTTAATTACGTATTGTTTAAAAAAAATAAAATTTCAACCTGTTGCCTAACCTGAAGCGAATATTGGTAATTTAATATAAAAGGTTACTTAATAAGTGTACTGAAAGAAAATGCTAATGAAATTTTTTATGATTATAATGTCATATTTTTATTTGACACTTTTACCCATTGAATGGATCTAATTTCTATCATCAAATCAGTCAAAATTGCTGGCTAAAATTACAACGTACTAGGTACAGTAGTTGTACGTAATTAATGACTAAATGACCTTGATAATAAATGACAATATTGTACTTTATACTAGTGCTTATAAGTTATGAGTCATAACGCCACTGTAAGGTGCTTAAATGAATTATGGACAGTAGATTTGCATGATAAATCTAACAAGCCAGTTAATATTGACATCCAACTTAATTGAGTAGGTATTACTTGTTGTGAGTCACAACTTGTGACAGACTGTCAACTATAACTTTTTTAGAACCTTGTTCCGAGTTTGAGAAGATTGACATAAGGGTAGTAGGATTAGTAGAATTATGGTCCCTAGAACCGATTGTATTTTCATTCATGTTGGATTTATATGAGTAGATGGTCCATGGATATTTGGATATGAATCATACCAAATGACTTAGTTTGGCTCTGGTTGTTCAGTAAATAATATTTTATAGTAGTAGCTTTATTTTTCTAATTAATAGTGATTGCTCTTAAAATACTAATTTACCTTTCAATTTGGATTATCTGTCCTTGTGGTTTTTTCTTCTTATTTGGGTTGACCAGTTTAGTTTTAAACGAAACTCGGTTTCAGTGTACAGCTCGCCTACATCGAATCTGAAATGAAATCCCCCAAATGACTTTCTGATTGCTGTACTTCATTGGAGCACGAGAAGTTATATAGCCTCCCTCCACTGTTGAGGTTTTTGAAAAGTTTTGTGTATCAAGAAGCAATCGAAAAAAACCTCAAAATCACTTAGAACAGCTATTCTAAGTAAAATCAAAAGTTGACGCATTTTATTCGATTTGTGTACGACGACTCATAGGTACTCATCATATGCGAATACGTACTATATTGTAGGTATTTAATATTTTTTGTTGCAGACAGACGAAAGAGAAATGAATATTTTGGATAAGTCGTAATAACGTATGCCCTTTTAGGATAACTTGATCTAAAGTTGTCAATAAATAAACCATAAAAGCTTGGCCGACAGGTTTCTTACTTTTGTTCCGTCAATGTAAGTAGATATTTGGGCTTTTTACGTTGTATTGTGAAGTATTTTCAAATTTTATAAATAGGTATGCACTATGCCCAAGTGGCAAACGGTGAATTATATGAAGCATGAACCTTATTTATTTACGCAGAAGTTAAAATTGCAGAAATATTTTATCTCAGCAAAGATCTATCGGTTATGGGGCATTATGAAACATTTTTTTAAATCAATCAAACTGTGAGATCCATTGATGACAGCGTGTTTGCAATTTTTGCAAATCGTATGTTAACTTGGGCCGCATACTTGAAATTTGTTTCTAGTTATAATGCATCCGGGTGGTGCTTATAAACAAAACAGAGGAAAGGAGCATTTATCCGAAAATACAAAATGCTTGACATTAAACACAAAGCTGCCTCTGTACATAGTCTGAATGCTTCATTCACATAGATGTCAGTCTTCATTTTCATTAAATTTTGCTTGTAATTTTTAAAAAAAGATTTGTATATAACTTTACTTAAGGAGCATTGCTCGTTTATGAAAATATCATTTTATCCTGCAACAGCAGTAGTTGCAATGAGATATCGCTTGCTTTAAACCTTAGTTTGAATTCTATGTTAACATCAAGCAACTGAAAACTGAATGCACATTTACAACAAAGTCAAACTCAAAATGACACACACAGTTTGCTTGTCGCAAAGTTTTAAATTTATGTGCCAGAGAAATTAAGGATATATGTTAATGAATAGAATTGTGTAACTGGAGGGATGAGTGATGAATGACAATTATGACAAGACAAAAAAGTTATCTTTTGTCTCCTGATGGAATCGTATGCTTGCAGTACCAGTTTTCTACAAATGCACACAATGTACTAGTATATGCTTGTAATTACCTATATGTATTTATATGTTGATCCAGTAGAGAAGTCCAGAGAGAAGCAAAAAATTAGTTTCATTACTTTATTAACTTTTTATTAAAAATACCTACTACTGACCACATTTGTGTATAATATGGAGTGACTGCGACAGTATAATTTTTTCAAGTTGATAAAGTCATCAGTCATCTAACAGTCTTTCGTAGTGGACCATTATTGCAATGATGAATCTCTGTTGTCTTTTCAAAGATGACATTTTTAATGACTGTTCCGCTGTCATTTGATGCATGGGTTCAAGAATGGAATGTAAAAATGAAATATTGATAAAACTGTAATGGAATAAATACTGACTAATTTTTGGAGCTATAAAAGCCAGGTCAAAATGAGGTTATTGGATTCATCTGCGCCATGAAGAGAACGAACGATATTTAGAAAAATTAAAATCGGAAGGGCTATATGAGGGATTGAAGATTCGCACCTTGAGGTTTAAAATTGGGTTTCCAGCTTTTAGTTTCGTAGCAGGCTTTCTCATCCAATGTCCTCAATTCTCATTTTCATATTTTTGCCAGGCAATCAGTTAGTGCAGGATAGTTGAATTGGGTTGAGCCTGCCCAAAAGGATGTAAGATGCAATATGCAATAAAACCCCTTGATTATAAATCATGGTAGAGAATTCCACCCAACCTGAGTTTGACTGTCATGCTAGATAGTAATTTTTCTTATTTCGAAGTTCATGTTAATGTTAGCTTTAATTTCCGAGGTTTCATACCTTCATAGGCGGAAATGACAAATGACGAAATATTGATAGACCTATCATGTACACCTATAATAAGTATCTAAAATAAGGGTGTGAAAAATTAAATTTTATATTTTCTACTATCCATATATTAAATTGTCATTTAGTACATTGTGGCCGTGTCATATTTCATTTAACGCTTTGCTTTGCGACAGGTGCAATTTTTGAAAAACTGGACAAAAGCTCTCTAGGATAAATTGATAATGAATGAGTTCAACCACTTCTTGTACAAGCTTGCTTACATGAATTTTCATGATGTCATGATGTGCACTGTTTACTAATAAACGGCAGTTTAATGCGAATACGTATGTGTACTGATGATAATTTATAAATCTCCTACAATGTAGGACCTACACTGTAGGTTGGTGCATTGTTATTTACGTACTAACATGTAACTTTTTAATAAGTAGCAAAGCTATAAAAAGAGAAGTAATTTGGGTTCGCTTGTGTTTTTGTTTCAGCTAGTTATAGTTTGAACCACCATCCGTGAATTTATTCGTGTGATTTCATTAGATTAGCAGTCATGGCCAAACTAGTTAAATTATTCTATACATTATTAAAGGAATAACATTTTTATTACACATATTAGCTTTGTCACCATCAATCAAACCAATAATGCACCACCACCAGCTCAATCCTTACTTCCATAAAATCAGGCTTCATTCATTACCAGAAGGATATGAGCTTTGAAATCTTCGTAAATGGATTTACTCCAAAATTTAGACTCTAAATTTAGAGGAAAGAGTTATATTGCATGAAATTGGAAAAGTACCTGTTATCAGTAAGATTTTTCACGCGCAGCATTCTGAATCTTGTACTTGTATGATCAAAATTTCAAATGAACCGTTCATACTGATGATTGGGTGCATTTTATATTTAATGTGGAATCCTAAATTCAATAAAGTAAAAAGTAACGCTCATTTTTAAATCCTTTATGAAATCACAAGAACATTTTTGAAATCAAAATTTGCTATATTGTGAGTAATTTTCAAAGATGAAAACAATTCAGGATCTTTTATCCTGAGAGCATGAATATGAAAAAAAATCATTGTGTGTGCTTTTGTCACTAATTTTTATTTGTCAGATTGATCAGATAAAAACTCTGAGTGATTAAATAAGTTTTATTTAACTAAAATGTCACATTTGTGTCAGTTGTATTGACAGAGATTATTCTGTATAAATGACTAGAATTCAGTGACTATTACCGCTGTTTCCAACTTTTCTCGACCGGAAGTTGTCTGAAAACGGGTAAATATTCAGCAGTCTTGCTACTCCTGTGTACGCCAAACCTATTCCATTAAAGAAAAATACATACAGATTGAAACCCCACATGCCGAATCATCATGTGATCATGATGCATGGGTCATGATTCATGTATGTATTGAATAAGTAGTTTTTTCCTGTCCTTCCCACAAAATTTTTTTTACGCTTCACACTTACCCAGCGCAAAGGTCGTCAGAATGCCTCTTCCAAACAAACTCGGTTGTCTCCTAGCATGGTATGCAACATAGACTCCAGAAGCTGTTAGGCTCGTAAACGAAATCAATTTGCAACCGAAGCAATCATTATTATCAGTACTCATTGTGACCTTCAGTCCTTCCTCCGAAAAAATCAGTGGTCTACATAAAACCGCACGAGTCTAGCGATTCCAAGTCACCACCAGTTTCACCCGACCCCTAAATTTGACCATAAATCGTTCAGTAACTGAAACTTCAGTTAATTTGTTAAATGGTTGTACTTTGAAACAGATTGTAAATAGTAATAGACATAAGCAGACACGACATAGACATATTTAGGCGACATAGCCCAGTCAGAAAGACGAGTCACAAACGTTATCAATTAACCTAATCTTTGAAATATAAATATAAATAAGAGACTACTGACAACTGGAATCGGTTGTTTTTCAGTCAGTTAAGTCATAAGTCTAAGTTGTTATGTAAAAGAGTCAATAGTCAGCACACCAAAGAAGAGTCACATGTCAAAAACACATGTATTTAGAAAGGACATTCTCAAAACTTCTTAGGATTCACATGTACAAAAAATACACAGGCGCGTTATTTACAGATCATCTGGCTACACACATACACATGCTTTTTGTTAAAAACAACAGCATGCGCTGATTGTAATGCTTTGCTTTTTAGTGCAATAAGCACGTGCAGTGCACAATCTTCAATTAAACTTCAGTATTAAATATTTTTCGGATGAATAATTGATTTAAAATATTATTGAGATTATCAAGAAGTGATCGAGAGTGTGGGTGGAGTGAAGTCCAGTGATGGTGATAATTGAATTGTGAGCAATTACTAAATACCTTTAAATACCTCGTCGCAGATATCTTGTAGTAGATTTGATTGTTCAGTTGTTCCATTGTCCATTTCGACACTTCGCAGCACAAAATGAGAACTGAAGAGGAAGCTGTTGAAGTAAATGAAAGTGAAGAGGAGAATCAAAATGAAGAGCTTAGTGGTTGGGCGGACTCGATGTCAAAAATTTTGAAGAGTACTAAACCGAAGAATAAAAAGAATTTGATATTGTCCAGGGCCAGAAAGGATTACGAGGTGAGTTGTTGTTCGTTGACCTTTGCGTGTTGCCTGCTGTATGTATTACAAGCAAGAATTTGGATAAAGAATTGGTCATTTAAGTGGTGTAACGGTGTGCGCATGATTATAAATGAAACAATAATCTTGTCTCAACTCTTGTAGATAAATAAGAGTGCCACGAAACCGACGAAAGGTGGTGAAATCGAAATCGCAAAAGATGAGGATCTTAAGGATGAAGACGAAGACGATGAGGGTGATGAAGGAAAGGTGAAAGTCAAGTTAGAAGAGGATAGCAATATCCTGTCTGCCAAACATCAAAGAAAGCTGGAACTGCGACAGCGAAAATTGGTAAAGTGAAATGAGAGTAACATTGAAGATTTTTAGCATAAATTTCGAAATGGTTTCTTGAAGACTACATAACCATTGATAAATTTGTTCTGTTCCACTAGGAAAGGGCCTGGGAAAATCTCAACCGCCTAACAACTGAAACTTCTGATAGGGAAATGGAGGTGAATCTTTTAAAGATTGCAACAAAGTAAGTGGGTTTTTATGTTCGCAAACTTGCTACTCTATTTACTACGTACTATTACTAGTATATTATGCCTCATAACAATGATTTTAAGTTGGTGGTGTAATACTATTAAGGTCCTTAAATCTTTTATTTTTTAAACTTTTGTAGGGGAGTTGTTCAACTTTTTAATGCTGTAGCACAACAACAGAAAACAATTAAATCAAAGTTAAAGGCCTCCAACAAATCAGAATTCAAAAAGGAGAAAGTTTTGTCTCAGTCCAAAGATATATTTGATAAAGCAATGAGTAAAAACAAAATAATAGGAGTAGAAAGCGATGAGGAGCATGACAAGGATGGCCCCGTGAAAATAAAGGAGGAATCAAGTTCAGATGAGGAAGGAAACCATGTAAGGGAATCTAGAAAGAGAAAACAAAGAAACGGTCCTATCGAGTCGTCTTCAAAGAAACCCATGTGGCAGGCGCTACAGGACGATTTTATGTTGGATGCAAAATTAAAAGACTGGGACAAGGACAGTGATAGTGATTAGCACATTTATGGGTGGAGACTGGAGAGATATAATAATGATATTGCTATTCCGTTTTTATTATTCGTTTGTATTTAAGTTGACACTGTGAATTTTTTTGACCGTAAATATATTGCATTAGTTTATTTAATCATTGTTAATCGTTTGTGAGAAAAGTGATTGTATTATTTTTGCTGCTTTTTTATCATCAGCATAGCGTAACACGGTGAACAAAGCAGACAAATATTTTACTAGGACAGTTGACACGCCCAGATTTTAAGACATAAATGGCATTGCATCATTCGTTCTCATAACTGCTACTTTTAGATTCTATATTCTTGTACAATGTATTGTCAATCCATTTGTGTAATAAACCTAGCTGCTGTTTGCTAACAGTATGATGTACGTTCTCCATTGTGTAAAAATGACCATCGACGCCCCTTTTCTAATTCGGTTGAGAAAAGAAAAAAACTGTTCAGATTGATACTGAAAAACAATTCATAAATGATTATTGTATATAAAATTTGATATTATGGAAGTATGTTATACACGTAAATCATTAAATGTCTGTTTCGCCCATCGGAGTGAAACAATCGGGTCTTGTAGTCCATGACTCATGAATAGCTTTGGAAATTTAACGTTCTTTACTGCTGTCTGATACGCAGTTTGAGTTTCTATGTATCCATATTTTATCTCGGACGATGTCCTTGCGATTTTTTGATCCATACACTTTTTGAGAATCATAAGAAATTTAAAATGATGATTGTTCTCTTACCGTTTGTATTAGTTTAAACAAGAACACATGATTGTAAAAATTTAACTGCTATGTGCGTATTAGTTAGTTTCATCATCATCGTACGTACATCGTATAGTTGTGAATTTGAGGGTAAAAATGTAGAAAGTGCAAATACGCCAGCTATGTCAGAGTTAAATTTGTACCCAAAGTGTATAGCCATTGCTCCGCCCATCGAAAAACCTCCGACAATAACATTTTTCTGTTGAATTCCATTTTCAGTCTTGCCAGCCTGAATAAGTTTGTTGAGTTGTTCAGCAACAGCAGTGACAGTTATGTAATCCTCAGGAAGATTGGGGCTTAAGGCTAGTTGGTCAAACCAGACATTTTCTTTCTACATTTAAATTAATGTTTTATTCTTAACTTCAAACATTGTGCATGCAGTCATAACGTCTTAAATTGGAAATCACATACATTTCCACCATGCAAGCTATATGATCTCAGTGGGGAAGATGGATACATCACAGGGAATTTTTTAAATGCAAAATTCCCATTTATAGTTTTATTGATCCAACTTTGTAAACCAATACCGTTATCACCTGTAAATTCATAGGAAAATTGTACGATGCGTTTTGTGAGTAAAACTGGAAAATATGAACATTATAAATTGCCATTGCTGTTTGAAATATTGAAATGTGACACATATGTATGTAACATATATATATGAATATTGAGCATACATGGTCCGTGCAAGAAATAAACCAATCCTTCAATAGGTTTCTCAGCTAATGCTTTAGTTATTACTGTTTTTCCTATTATGTTTCCAATATTCATAGTCATGATTGATTGGTTGAAGAGTTTTCAGATTTTACCACAAAGAATTTGGAGGACTTTTTTTACAAGATTGTACAGGTAGCTACGAAGCTTGCCTAGTTAGTTGATTATGCCATGTTTTCATTTTTTGCTTTTTTTACATTTTTATTTTTAAACTCGGAACGCGTTGCCCGTCATGCCCATTTAATGTAGTCCATGCCGAAAGGGTCGTGTTTACCCAAATTCCAACCTACAAGTAGGAGACCAAGTCCCCATAACAAACCAACCGTTCGTTCATCGTTTTGGACTGGAGTAAACGCAATACCATGCCGTACTATCTGAGCATTCCATCATTTCCATCCCATCAGGGTGCCTCATTTCAATCTTTTCTTTGTTTGTGTAGTGTACTTAAATCTATTCATATTTCATAAATCCAATTTTAATTTTAGTCAAGATGCACATTAAGTGCAAAAAAACAATTGATTTTGGCTGGGCTCTCTCTCTGCGCCCAACAGTCTCTATAAATAAAGCTAAGATTATCGCTCTCAAAGATCCTACACAAAAAGGGCAGCAGGCAGCACACATAATTTGCTTGCATATACAATATACACGCATACTGGAAAAATACTCTCTCTCTCTTTCTGCTATGCTCTGCAGCATATTATCAAGGCAAGGCAAAAGCATAATAAGCATAAAAAGATTTTGTTCATTTTCGACCGTGACTAGCTAGGTAAATATGAATTCC
>JAHZMZ010003916.1:0-13293 GCA_027743805.1 Lepidocyrtoides sp. E14 | reverse complement strand
TTTAACTAAGTATAACTATTGAATGTTTAGTGTATATTAGATATTATGGACATATGTGTCTCTACATTTGAAAGTCAAAGTTCCAACTACACACATGATTGCATATAAAATGTGTAATGGGTCGCCGTTGCCATATTATAATGATAAATATACTATGTGTGTCATTGCATCACACTAGACTGCTAAACAATACCCACACAGCCAGTCCACCAATGAGTAAAGTTATAGATACGAACAAGTCGTGTAATTTTAATTTTCTGTTTGCATCCGTTAAAGAATATGAAAATGTACGATATTATTGTGTATTGGCAGTCTTGCATTTATAACATTTAGAAAATGCTCTGTTAGGAAAATCAAAACAGATTCCCAACTTGTGAACAAAATCGATATTGATAACTGTACTGATGAATTTTTATGCATAAACACCTACCTAAATTATCAACAACTCACGATTTTGTATGGTTTAGATTTCGAAACTTTGATGGTTTCCTCTCTCTCTCTCTCTCCCTGTGTGTTTATCTATTTCATCAACGGAGTAAATACTAAAACTACTGACTGAAAGCATTAATATAACTTTTTCCTTTAAACTAAACCTGGCAAGTAAATAAAGCAATCCCCTTTCACAAATACGCATTTTGTTTGCTCATCCATCCAATTCCGAAATTGGATTTGAGGAAAGAAAGGTAAGGTACATTGCTACTTTACTTTTTCCTGAAATGTTTGCTTGAGCAGGTTTAAGTACTACTAAATAAGATCTTTTGCTACCACACACATACAGTTATTCATACACATAGTTTCCCATACGTTTTACTCTGCCGTTCACCTTTTTGCACCACCTCCAAACTAATTCTGTTTCACGTACATATTCATAGGTCGGTTAGGTAAAACAGTTAGGATGAATGATAATATTGTTGCCAGTTAGAGAGACAGGAGAAGTATGGCATGGTAAGAAATAATATCTGATGATAGAATCGCTTTGGGTTTCAAGATTTATTATGGCATTGTTTTTCATACTTTGTGTGCTTCTATCTACTGATACTTATACATGGATTATATGGCCATGTTCGTTCTTAGAACTAGCAAGCTAGTGACAGCGTTAACGTTCATTTTCGTTCTTTTTACATAAAGCTGAAAAGTCCCAGGGTTTCCCTATGGGATCTCTTCTTCTCTGCCTCCTTCCTCACATGTTTATGGTTCCTTGAACGTCTTAAGCCAGATGTGAAATATGTTGTCCTTTGGAGAATGACATTAAAGTAATTTATGACATTATTAAAACTTCCCATTATCTTATCTCGTAAGTGGCTATGTGTTGTGTCTGTTTGCGTGTCTGGATAAAAGTGTTTTCCTATAAATATCTTAGGAATTATGAAGCTGGCAGTAATATATTGATATACATACATGCATACTAACTGCCATTCATCTCTTCCAAAGACGATGATAACGATGTGGTTAGTGCTGATTGCTAGTAGTTGATTACAACTTGTTAGGCTGCCTCTATAATAACAGATAACAGATCGGACTAATAAAAGCATGTCTCATTTCCGAAATCTTCTCACACATTTGTCATTAGGTAACAGTGAAAAAGCTTCATATATACTTCGTAAATTAAAATCACAACAAAAGAGAAATGACTGCTCATGACACAATATTTTTTTTATCTATCCTGTCTTAAAAATAGTATATTTTTTATCCAAGTTTGACGTTTTCATACAAATACCCATTCACCCATTAGCGTATTGAAAATTTGAAAGCATATTATTAATATTCAGTCAAATACTTGTAGAAAACTGCAGATTTTTCATTCTCTTTGTTCAATCTTATCCTTAGCATTTTTCTAGAAATTCCTTTACCTGCTTTCCTTCCTCCGCTCCTCCACAAGGGAAAGCGAGGAGAGAATTCAACGAGAAAAAAAAGAAAGTTCGTTTGATTGACTTGTCTACACCATAACAAGGTAGATGGTGCTGTATCAACAAAATGCGAGCGCACGGCACTACTATCACTACTTCAAGCTCTCCCAACAACCGTGGCTAGAATTGTCGTTAGTACGTTGCCATAATTCACAACGGATGGCGTGTTGAATTCAAACCTGCTGTTGGGGTGAAAACTAAAAAGAGGCTTTTTTGTCCTCTCCCTTTCTCACGACTACGTACAACTTTTAACTGTGACGAAGTGATATTTTTACTTTCCTGACTACACCATTATATATCTACTACCAGTAATGCATTATCACGTATCCAATCATACATATCATCACATTTTTTCATAATACCTACTACATAAGTCATAAGAAAACACTGTTTTCACATACTTCGAAGTAGGTAGACACTAGCAATCACAACAAAAACATTTTTTTACTTACGAAGCAGTTCTATTTTTAGATTTTGACGCTCTTTTCAATACTTCGTAGACGTTTTTTACCAACACTGGATATTACACAATAGTTCAAATCTGCCTATCTATCTATTTTCCCCTTTTATCCTTCCTTTTTCTACACTTCCAACCTCCCAAGTTAAGTTTGAATGTAGGTCGATTTGAAAGCGCGCGTATATTATTGGACACACTTATATTTTCTTCCTGCTATTTTTTTTTGCTTCTCGTCCCTGGACGCAGCTGCATTTTGCGGCGTAGTAGAAGTCGTAGAAAACACGTCTGTAATGCTCTGAATAACATTTTACGGGATGAAAAAAGAGCATCACGAAGCAGAGTTTTCAACTTGACTTATGGCATCAATGAGTTATTCAATGGCTCAATTTTTCCTCGCAAAATGTTGCTCTTTTGGGATGGTTGAGAGAATAGGAAAGAAGAATAAAGTTGTAACTTTGCTTTTAGATTTCTTTCAATGGGGAAAGTTTTTCTCTTTGTTGAAATGGGACTTTATAATGAATGAAAGTAGTTCTTTTCCTATCAAAAAATGAAATCTTTTCAATGGAACCTGGAAAGGTGGCAATATTGTAAATAGGTGGAAGTCACTAAGTGGGATCAAACTAACAGGCCAATCGTAATGCATGGGGCTAGACCTTTTGTTCAGGATAATTTTTATTGCTCTATATGGGTTATAATAATCTGTAGTCTTTGGGGAAGCTCCTACATTTAGTAAATTTTAATTTAAGCAGAGTTTGAATTAGTCTCGATTTGCTCAGGCTCTGTCCCAAGGCATCAGGGTTGTGTGATTTTTGGCTTTGTGTTTTGAAACAATCAAATAGACAGATTTTAAATCGTAATCGTGTATCGACAGTGACAGTTTATGAAGCAGGTCTTTTTACCAAAACTGAGGGATGACGAAACCACCCCTTTACTAGACTTGATCAACTAAGTTTACCGAAAGAGGTGCTGAGCAAACAACCAAAAAATAATTCAACATCTCATAATCTCATCCCACTCTTTAACATGAAGCGTTAGTCAAAGGAAACATCTCCGGTAAATGTTCCTGATAGTTGTTCCTTACCCTGGTGTATACATACATACCTGATACACAAACAAAGTCGATTCGATATTCTTAATAATCCTGCCACATAAAAAATTAACAAAATACCAACACTTTATTTATTTGATTAAAATAATCCATTTTTCCTATCTCTCTCTGCCTTCATTACAATTCACGTCAAGCATTAGAGAAAAAAACAAGCTACTTGTTAGAAGTACATTCCACTCCACAAGAAGGATAAACGTGATTCAAATAATGAATCAGACTGTGTGTTCATTCTCGAACGTTAACTTTCAATTCATTCCATCAGTATTTCTCCAAACACATCATCCTAGGTATGTATATTATATGAACCTGTGTACATGTGTTAAGCTTTAGAAATAATGAACCAACACAGGAACTTTTTTGCCTACACTTTTTCTACTTTTACGAATAAGATGTTCAAAAACTATTTAATATTTTTCGAATGCTATTCTTATACTCATCGCAAGAGAAAAGAAATAAAAGCAAATGTAAATACATGTAAGTACACTTCTGAGAACATTTTTTTACATTTGGATGATCAAACCCAAAAATAGATAGAGAGCAATCTAAAGATACCTACAACGAGCATGAGTTTTCATCATTTTGTTGCAGCAAACGCGTTTTTTTATATTATGTAGAAGCATTTTCATCAACATCAATGTTAGTGGTGGTGATGGCAAGTGGTGAAGAAAGATGAAGTACGTGGTTTTCTGTTTTGATAGTTTAAGCGTCTGCATGAAAACGCATAAGTACACAGGAAATAAAATAAACGGCAAAGTCATCGAAAAGCTGGTGGTGACGGTGGAAAGAACGAGAGAGTAGTAGCAGTAGCAACATTTTCAAACGTACCCCAACATCAAGAAACTCCTGAGTAAATAAAATTTATAAAGTGTCTATAGACTCAAAGTTCTACTGTAAACGTAAAAAAATGTTAATGGGATGACGCAGAAGGTGATCGAGGTGACTGTTACTAATATTAGTTGTCCAATAATAGCAGTTGCCTCACATTTTCGTGATAGATTTTTTTTATACAAATACAAAACTACACTATTTTTGCAGGAAGACAGTTCTATCCGTTTCTTGTTACTGCTATGCTGTTGCATACACAACTAAAAAGTTCAAGAAAAAGGAAAATTTTCAGGTAGTTTCAGAACAAGAGTAGTGGGCAAACAGAATCAACTGGATGATAAAAAGAGCTAATGCTGTTACTACTACTACCTCACCTCCTCCTTGTTTAAGATTTTTTTTCTTTCCTGTCTTATAATATTCCGTATAGCCTGCAGTTATTTTTCACTGTTAGAATATTGACCTGGATTCTTTGACAGTATGATATACTTATGCTTACAGAGTACAGAAAACGGCTCAATTGATGTCGTCTGTAGCCATAGCAGAAGTAGTAGTACCACTCCTCTAGGATTAATATATTGGCATGAAAAATCGCTCCTGTTTTCTCCTCATTAGCTGCTTGCACTGGAGTGAAAAGCAGAAAAAGCTCAATTGAGTGCATGTTGAAAAATGGCTGTACATTAGATTTGTATACCTGTCTGGGCAAATACATTTTATAATACGAACGTCTTAAAAAATGCTATCACATTTATTTTTGAGCTTGTAGAAAATCCGTTGACGGTATTCTGCTAACAACCGCTTCTGTTTTTAGACTTTAACGGCACAGTAAAGCATGAATGGAACGTTTGCATAGAAAATTACGTTTAACAGTGGTTTCTCCACAGCTTAAAATCCTCTGCTGGGCTGATGTTAATTACTAATTAGCTGTTTGCTTTTATCTATGAGTTTACCTAAAAACGTGCTATCAGGTTGTTGTTATTCAACTAGCGATAATACATTCGCTAATATAAAGGTAAAAATTTATCAAAGTGTAAAGAAACAAAAGATGAGAGAAATTCCGATATCATTTTGCCAAGTTTACACAACGAAACTAACCCTAGCAATGTTGACTGAAAGTCTGAGTAGATACAATATTGTTTTTTAGTAAATTAAGCTCCCATTCGTTTTTATTTTACCTTTCTCCTCCACAAAGAGTATTTGGCTAAGCAGGATGTTATATATGTGTGCTTTCCCAAAAATGAAAAGGATACTCCAGGGTACACCGCCACCACATTATGCCACACCGCATCACATTCTCTGTAAAACCAAACTGTTTTTAGTTTAGACTAGTTACGTACCTAACCATCTACCTCTGCGAAAGCCTTTTTCACTCGTTTTTTCCCTTGGTTGTCTATACATTCTCCATCAAAATCAGCTTTCTTTTTTCCCTTTTTTTTAAAAAAAAGAGGCGTCCATATTCATTAGAGGGCAGGCATTTCAACCTCAGTATTTTATAAACAGAGAAAGCTGTTGTTTTGCGTGTTTTGTGATGTGATGTGCCTGTCTAGAGTCTCTCCTTTTTTGTCTGCGTTGCTCTCTTATTTTCTCCAGCGAATGGGAGATAGATGTGCCTGAATTGAAAACGAGAAAGGAGGAAGGAAAAAGCACACAGACACATGCATAGTCCTTATCACTCAAAATAAATTACTTTCTCAGGAAAAAAAGACTGTTCGAGAAAGGCCCAAGGGTATTGCAACAAACCAACCAGCTAGCTACAATAACCTATCCATCTCAACTGAATTCCTTCATAAAGAAAACTGACAGAAAATTAAACTGCAAAAAAAAATCACTATACTTTTTTGGAAAAAGGTTTATATAATAAAATAAATACGTTCCCACATTTTTTGGATGTAAACTTGTTTGGATGTGTGAAGATGTGTCATCTTTAACAATATGTTTCTGGATTCTACTAAAATGTAATCCCAGTACGTTTACACACTACTCTTCCTCTCTTTGAAGAAGCTCATAGCAATAATAATAATAATAATAATACATTGTGTCGGGACGTTGGGAAACGTAAAAGAGTGCAATTTAAATTGAAGCCGTAGGCCGTTTCCACTTTTCCTTTACTTTTCACACCCTTCACCCATTTCCTTGCAATAAAAATTCCTACAACATGAAACAAAGGATTGTCTTCAAAAGTTAATTATGGGGAAAATGCTGTTTTCAATCGGCCTGTATTTTTTTCATGTTCCAAATTTTGATTACTTTAGAACTAACGTAAAACTACAAAGCTTTGTTACATTTTGAGTACTTTTCTAGTGTGTGAGAAAAAATATTTTTTGATCTCTTTCTCATTAGTGTTTATCAGCGAGAAAGTTTAATTAAAATAACGCATATTTCTGAAATACAACCATACTAAAATCTTTTCCAAGCTTTAATAATAACGGTAACTACAAACCAATTCGACAATAGTGGTAGTATGGTATTTTTACAGTGCTTTTAAAGTGGTTTCATGAATGAATGGAATTGTCTGTAACGTATTTGAGGTCAGCAGGGAAAAAGAGAGTCTCTCCATGGGCTAAACTTTAACCATTTTACTATTCCACTTGAGTTACATACAATAAGTTCGAAGAGAACGGTACTACAGAGGGATTTTTCTGTTTTGGAGTGCTCTAAAAGCGCAGCTCTTGACACCTCATTTTCAGGAATGAGGATGATCAACCACGTGGAAATGGATGATGGTGGCGGTCAGTTAGACTTGTTGACCGACGTGTGTACTTTCACACTCTCTTCATTCTTTGCGCCTGAATAAGCACATAATCGCAGAAAAAGAGAAAAGTACAGTTAAATAAATAGTACCCTTGTCTCCAAACCACAAACGTGCTTACCTGTTTCAGCTACGTCTTTATGGCTTCCTCTAAAATACAGCCAACTGTGTGTGTTTGGCTGTGTGAGAAGTAGGATGGAGGCGAAAAATATTAAGTGATGTAGTGAATGTCGAGGAAAAAAAGCATTTCATTTGTATTGAGCATTAACATGGACCAGAAAAAAAAATTTATAGTACCTTAATGGAATCTGAAACCAATGATATTCTATAAACTCCTTTCTCAAAATTGTATTTAGCATTAACATGGACCAGAAAAAAAAATTTATAGTACCTTAATGGAATCTGAAACCAATGATATTCTATAAACTCCTTTCTCAAAATCTGAAACCCTACCACGAAATTTGATAATTTTTTCTCATGTTCCCGTAATAAACCTCAACTATAGTTTCCTTGCTATTGAAGTAGAATAAGTAAATAAAGTGAATTTATACAACTACTAAAGAATCAATGCAGAGCATAATTTCGTTTTTTCATTTCCTTTAGTTTATTTTATAGTTTAGGTAAACTATATTGTTGCGCATCTCCCTTTGATTGTATAGTTAACATAAAAAAATCCAGAGATCGGTATAGGTATACTACTGCTTTTTGGAACCGATGAAAATTTCTAATGAAACGTGTGGACACGATTGACAAATCGACCCTAAACTAAGATTACTTACAAAAACTAGTAAACTTTCTCCTCAAAATCCCCAATAATATCATTATTACACGCAGATGCTAAGTGAAGCTTTATATCGTATATAGACTATAATTTAATAATGTCATTGTATAGTCACGGTCAGGCGTAGTATGTCTCACTCTGTACAAGAAATATATTAACGTGGGGAAATGAGGAAAATAAAGTAAAGCAAACTAAACTTTTTTTTCTTCTTTTTCTCTACGAGAGGATAGTTTTTGCTGATTTATTACGCGTGGATTTGTCATAGAATTGGGATTTATGCCGTTTTTATTTCAACTTCAGTGAAAAGCTATCCATTCCGATGAGAGAGACAAAATGAGGTTAGCAGGCAAGTAAGCAAAAAGGGGCTGAGTTAGTAGTCAAGCTAGTAAGCTAAAATGAATGGCTACTACATACAACTCGGCACTGCTGCTACTTTCTCTTTACTTAATGTACTAATCTACTTTTCCACTCGCACTTCGTTTCGCAACTGCTACTTTCTAATAAACCCGGTTTCAATAAAGTAGCCAGTCGCACAGTTGCATTAAACACACAGGAGAGAAATATAATGCTTTTCTCTCTGGTGAAATAAACACAGAGGAACAAAGAGCAAAAGTTTTACCATCAAATAACATAGAGCATATTATACATTGCTTTATTTATCTGTGTACTCACAGCCCAACGACAGGTTAGAAAGAGATCCACACATACATACATTGGCACTAACTACCTATTGAGATGCTTTTACTTCCATTTATCATATCAACTCACGTAGTAATTTGCAACAAAGTAGAAAAGTAACAAAAGATCAGAGTGCGATGTGTTCTTTTATTTCTATAAAACTACATTGCAGTTTACCGACATCCCGACACTCACGTTTTGATTGCATCATCGATTTACCAGAAACTTCAGCTTGCAAACTCACCATACCAAATACTTTTTTAGACATATAGGTATTTACTTCAATGCCTATAATACATGTGTGTTCACAGAGAACAATGCAATGGGTAGCTAGTTTGTGTGCTTACAGATGGTCCTGCTCAATCGTTTATCAAAATGATATATTTTAAACGCGTATTAAAAACAAATCATTCTTCAGTAATACCAAACCAATGTGTAGATTATTAATACAATAAAAGTTGACTAATGCGTCAAAACAGATTAAATGCTTATCACAAAATGCCACGTGGATGTAAATTTCCTTCATTTTTAGATTATACATTTCATGAGTCCCGTTTTACTGTAAAGGCTTATCACTTTTTTATATTTTAGGCAAACACGTGTGCTCATCGATGTATTTTTACTTTGGAAGCTAAAAAAATAACTGATTTTTTAAAAAAAGCATCGGGTTAAAACAAGTTTTTGCTTTTTACCAAACACATCACAATGAGCGACGTAAAATACGACGAGCAAACATGTAATCATAGTCCATTTTGTACACATGAATAGCTCTAAAATGCATGTCCATGTAAATTTTTACAAAGATTCCATTACACCCAAACTGATGCTCTGGCACAAACTATATTATTATCAGATGACTAACAATAAGTGAAAGCACAAATTTTGCGTATGTGCAAACATATTTACAGAAAACATCCTGCTTTTTCATTGCAGAAGATAGCATGTTATATAAAAATCTGCCTAATTCTTCCGAATTTCCGTCAACGGAGAAGAGAAGGGATGAGTTTTAGGAAAAGACTATAAAAATGAGCCCACCGATAAAAAAAATGGCGATAGTAATAATAGCATGTTATATTCTCACATGAGGATATATTATTATGACGACATCACTTGTGCTGCTTATGTATGTGCAAACAAAGCTACCACATACTACTACTTACATACATGTGCATAACATTAGGTTTTTGCATCGGATCGGGCTAAAAATGCAAATGGCTTCAATCAATCAACCAGCTTGACTTGCTCATTCATAGGGATTTTTGTAGCTACTTATGTACTAGATACTCTCTCACAGGAAGAGTAAAAGAGAAGAAAAAAAACTACTTTATACTTCCATGCTACTGTCACAAAAATGAGGTGATTTGCCACTCCCTCTTCTATTGTTGCCATAAAAAAGCGAGCACCACTAACTACAAGCTAGTTACTATATCCTGTGAGTCAGCAACATAAAGTGTAACACACGCTGGCCACGCAATTCATTATTATAGCAATTTGAGATGAACGACGAACGAACAAACGGTGTTACAGAAAATGGAAGAAAAAGAAGTGTACACAGAGAAGCGGGAGAGAGACGACTTTTCGTCAATGATGATGTGCGTTGTTACTGTTATACATGGGTATAAAAGTGGAACAAAAGGCTGGTTGGCTGTTGCATTGCAATAATATGCGTATACCTATGTATACTTTTGTAACATTCTATGCATGTTTGTAGATACATACATACATACATGCTTTTATAATAATGTTTGATGACGAAGATGGCGATGATGATGATGTGATGGAATTGAGGAAACTACTCAAATTAGTCAGGGTTAGTACTTTACTTACTGGTAGGACTAATGTTACATTTTTCTTTCTCAGATCTACTCCTGCTGGTGGTGGATAGAAAGTGGTTCAGCTTGACTGCGCCGTCTCCACGATAGATTGTGGTAATGACGAGTATATGAGATAAATTGCCTGGTCCCTCATGACTGAACTGTAGTGATTTACGAGCTGTGCTGCATAATCAATTTTTGTATAAAGAATGAAGAAAAGTTATATTATCTTGAAAAGTATGAAATGATAATAATCATAACGATGATGAAAAATGTGCTTTCACTTTATCAGTGAGAAGTAGTGGTATGTAAATGTATAGCTTTAAATGTAGATCAACTGCTAAATTGTCCCGCGGAGATTTCAATTTAAAAAATAAAAAACGATTGTGTCAAACAATATGTACAGTCAAAATCTTCACAGTCAAAATGTTAAAGTCAAAATTAAAGGTTATTTTGTTCTCTCTGTTGAAAAAAAACAAATCCAGTAACACGCTTTCCTAATGCAAATTTTCAACTGTAGAAGGACATTAGATAAAGTCTGCAATCAAATTTTTGAATTGCAAAACAAGATCCATGAAGTAGGAACAAGTACATTAGTTAATTAGTTAGCATGCACCGTGCACTCACCTTTCAGTCATTCAGTTTTCATATTAAACTTAGTTATAAAATATGTCAACTTTGCGAACTTTTTGTGGCCAAATAAAAATGTTCCAATATGAAAAATCTAATTAGTGCAATATGGAAACTGTCCACAATATATGCATGCGCACAATATGATTCTTTATAAAGTTTTTGCTTCCCATGAGTAATTCGTGCACGTAGTTCTCCCCAAAATAGCACAATGATATCTTAAGGCTTGCAAATTTGTTTAACCTGTAAATATACATAATGCTATTTCGTAAATTAGCTGAGATGATATGCTAACAGAGTGAATCATTTGAAATCTCTTCCACAACAAAGGATGTAAGAGCCATGAGATTTTTGGAATGTGGATTACAAAAGTTCGTTACAGCATTTATTTTTTGAACCTCTTTTGAACGACATTGTACATGTTTAGCGAAAAATACAGAATGATAAGTTGCTTTTTAGCTTGATAAACTGTTAAAAACTATATTATTTTCAATTCACTATTGCATTATGTCGCTGGACTCAATAATATCTCTAGACTGAAAAATGGGCATTATGCTTCGCTACGTTGAGTTTGCCACTTTCGTCCTTATAACTTTTGAAATACGTAAGAACTAAAAGCTGTAATAAATGCTACATCTGCTTTGGTTCAAATGACATCGTTCAGCCAGTCTGAATTACTATGCAAATTTATTCAACAATTCCGCAAGATCTAAGAAGAAGATCCCCGAGAATACAAGGAAAGGGCAGTATTTATTCCATTTTACTATTACAACAGCAACAAGAATAAATATACTCTCATTGAGAGCGTAACATTTTCACAAGTGGGTAAAGTATATACTAAAAGAATGAAAGCTAGTATGTAAAATTTCTTATAGAGAGAAAAGCAAAGGCGGAGAAACAAACATTGGAAAAAGCGTCATTCCACCCACTTAATAGCGTTCTTCTATAAAAGTAAAAGCAAACTTACTTTTCCAGCTTTAGGTCCAAGTGTAAGCACAAACCAGACTTCCATTCATCTGGTACGACGAACAACTATACATACTTGTATAATATATGTTTCGTATTTATACTTCTCAACGGCCATATATTATATGGCTTACCCAGAAAACCAAGTTAACATGCCAGACTAAGATTAAGAAGATCTGTGCTTTGAGATTTCATTAAATTTCTCTTAAATGAAACGTTCTTGCTGACACTCTGCTAGTCTGAAGGAGAGAAGAAATAAAATGAACGAATGAACTATGCGTGTACTAAGTTAAATGCCATCGTCATCTTGAGAAAAAAAGAAAGAAGAGAGAAGAAGAAGAAGCGAGGAGGATTTTCCATGTGACAACAACCAGAAAGATGGTATATTACGGAAAATGAAGTGGTAGCAATAATGAAGCAATACCAGTGGTGGTAGTAGCATCATTGGAAACGCAACTGCAAAAAGATAATGTGTGTTCTGCTATTCACTCTAATGGCAGCTGGAAAGAACAGAAAGAAGCGCGAAGAAAGGACAAAGTTCTTGTATGATTTTAAAGGATTTTCCATGAAATTGGATAGGTTTATCCCTCTTCCTACCACTGAACTACCACCACCTCTGTCGCTTGTATATCACTGTTAGATTTACATACATATAACAAACTCATAGTATTACATAAACCATTCTATTATGCCCCACTGATGGAGAAAAAGGAATACTTTTTTCATCTTCTTTTAACTTATTTTGTAATATTTATTACTTAGGATATTATGTATATACCTTAGTACTAGTAGAAATGAGCAAGTCAGATAGTGAAATCTATCCAAGCGAAATAATAGCAAGGACACTCATTACACAACAAGTTTTAATACAAAAGCATGTATTGTCCCTTTCTTTCTCTTCTACTGCTGTGAAAATAAAAATGTCTTCATAGTAAGTGAAAGTAAAGTAAGGGCAACCAAAAAGCTACCTAATTTTCAAGCGCGTATGTCTTTCAAGGGTCTTTCATTTGTAACTTACTTAATCATGCATTATTTTAATTTTAAATACCAAAAATGTTTCATACCACAGGTAGCTCAAAAAGTAAAAAAAAAATAGAGAAATGTTTTGGGCAACAATAATAAGACGCCTGATATCCCACTAATAGTTGGTTATAAAAAATAAAAATTAAGCTAAAACTGACTGATTTGACCACTGAAACTTTAAGCGGGAAATCTATTCAGAGCATAAATCATATCATTACGCAATAGGTAAGATCATGGTATAGATAGAGACATTTTAAAGAGTAGAAGAATCATGTCATTTTGCTGAGTATTTTTGTACGAAATGTACATATATGTATGTATGTACATGAGAACACACGTAGGTAAGTTGATGAGATGG
>JAHZMZ010003915.1:0-13898 GCA_027743805.1 Lepidocyrtoides sp. E14 | reverse complement strand
AACCAGCCAGTTGGGTTTATAAATAGATGGGAAAGAAAAGACGCAATCATAAAAAGAAGGCTTGCTACCTACTACGTGCTTGAACCGACGGAGTCAAATATTTTTTTTTTTCGAAATAAAACCCAAAAAGAAACTAATACAAAAAAATTTGTATCGGTTTCACAAGCTTATTGTTGTAAAAATGGTGTATATAGCCAAAGTCATTAGAGACTTCATTGTTAATAATTATGACATTCACGTGTGTGGAAGCAGCTCTATGTGAGAATCCTCACCAAAAAAAAATGCTCTGTTAAAAAACATATTTTTAGAATATAAAAAGCTGTTTAGAATTCATATCCTCTTCCTTAACTCATCAAAAGTCTGAAATGACACGTTACATTAATAAAAGAACTTAAAGAAAAAAGGACATCTTTATCTCTGCTGAGTGGAAAATGACATGCTTGGCTTAAACATGTTTTTTTTTTCTTTCTTTTTTCCATATATGCGTACATACACACACACATACGTACATCTAAATATATCTACCCTTTGACATGACAAGATGAAAAAAAATTATAACTGGCTACCATACCACTACCACCACCACCATTTCTCTCTTTATTTTTTTTCCCTACTAAGTGCAGGCATGCACACTTTGTACAAAGCTGAAACGTAAAAGCGCCAGGGAAAGAGAAAAATTTTTTTTTATCAAAATTGGAAACTGTATATTTTTTCTCAAAAGGAAAGATAATAAAAACCATTACAATAAAGTATACTAATATGCAGATATTATTATTCTTATTAAAAATGGCACATTAAATCAAAAAAATACATAATACGACAGCAAGCGGCGGCGGCGGCGGCAGTTGTTTCCGAAAAAAGGAATTGTGTTACACACAGCAATCTACATGGTCGCATTAGTAAATCGTTATTGTGTGTGTATGTGCAAAATAATATCCGTTTTATTATAAATGTAAGGCATACTAGTTTGGTTCATAGTAGTGGTAGTAGTATTCCGGCTAAAAAAGAATCGATTTTTTGTCACTCTCTCGCTCATTCCTTTTTCTTCTTTCTGTTATATCTCGCTTGCTGGTGTTTTTGAGCTGTTGCACACATACACATACATCCAAGGGGAAAGGGAGAAAGAGAGAAAAAGGGAATAATAGTGTGTTATTCACTTCTTCTTCTGCTGCTGTTGGTGGCGGATGGATGTGATGTGACTGGTGGAACAGTCGAGTTGAAATAGTTAGTATTGTAATAAGTGTGTGTTTTCTCTCTCTTTTTGTACTACTGCTTCTGTAACAACAGCAGCAACAGCAGTGGCAAACAGCAAACTAGCTCGAGAAAAAAATATATATAAATTTTTTTTTAGTCAGTCAGTCACTCAGTCATTGTGCATGTGTACATTTATACGTCTTGTTGTAGTACCATGTTTTATTTTTGCAAAGAGTGAGCAGGAAAAAACTATATCTAAAGTGAAGGGGGAAAGTGGGAGCAAAAGAGAAAGATATCATCATTGACGTTATTACCACTCCATTCTTCCGTCTTGATTCCAGTCACGCCGCTTTTTCCTTTCTCTCGTCACATTTTTTTTTACTCTTTGGGAGAACTACACAGTTTGTGAGAAGAGAAGAGCAAGAAGAAGAAAAAAAAGCAATAAGTATACGATTTTTTGATTACTACATGGCATGGCATCATCATCATCATGATCATTGAAATGGTCGTATGAAGCAAAAAAGAAAAAAAAAGAATTGATGATGACGACGATGAACGAAATAAGCAAAGGAATTATTAGGGCATCATCAGCAGCAAGATAGATAGAGAAAGAGAGACGTGTTTTAATGTTATTATTGTCGTTGCCCTTCTCTCTGCTGCCTGTGATGAGAATGATGATGATGATGTGTTGTAAGTGAGAGTGAGAGTGCTTTTTCTCAGACTGTATATTATTATTATTATTTTATTTTCATGTAACACTCTCATTTTTTTTCTAATGGTTGATGTTGTGCTGCTGTGAATAGAGAAGTTGTAAGTTTTAGGGAGAAATCAACAGGGGGAAAGAAATTTACATGGAAAAGGAATTAGATGATATTATTACATTCATGTAAGTATGAATGGAAAAAAAGCGGGAGTGCTGCTGGTAGAGAAAAAAAAACTAAATGTTTGTTAATACTATACAATTTGTGCATGGTTGATGGTAGTGGCGCTAACGCTTGTGTGTGTGGAGTGAAATTGTGTTAAAAAAAGAGAGAAAAAAAAG
Organism: Lepidocyrtoides sp. E14; assembly: GCA_027743805.1. Classification (NCBI taxonomy): domain Eukaryota; kingdom Metazoa; phylum Arthropoda; class Collembola; order Entomobryomorpha; family Entomobryidae; genus Lepidocyrtoides; species Lepidocyrtoides sp. E14. The sequence goes on along the minus strand of JAHZMZ010003915.1, from coordinate 11,662 downwards.
AAACAATTTGAGAAAATATATACTTTATTCAGTCATATCTTCCCGTCCTTTTCTTTGTTGTAGAATTATCATCATCATCATCGTAATAGTCGTCGTTTCATTATTTTTTTGTCCAAGTTGATGCTGCTACGCTGAATATATATTTTTATTTGGTGGTGAAAGGGATAAAGATTATGTGCTGATGATGAACAAAAATCCTTTTTTTCGGATTTGTATTTAAGCGGAACCTAAAGAGAATTTTTTCTCAGAACATTTGTGTCAGTTGAGTTGGTCGAAAGAGTGGAAGAAAAAGAAAGAAGTGGTGCTGTTGTTGTTTTAGGAGGTGATGGTAGTGATGTCAGTGCTATTAAAACTGTTTTTTGGGTAAAATTATGAACTGTTTTGTACTGGAAAATATTGTATAGTTGGTGGAAGGAAGTGTTTTGTTCCATTATTTTCTCTCTTCCTTTTCCGCAACTGACTTTCTGCTCATTGTTCCTACAAAATAAAATAGAATTGTTGGACGATGATAACAATTTATTGAAAAAAAAGAAAATACTCATAATTGATTAATTAGGTGGTTTGTTCGCTTTCAACAAAAATAAATTACCTACTTCCACATAAAAAAATTATTAAGAGGAGAAGAGTCGGTAAGAGTTGAATTCTTTTTGAAAAGAAAATTAAATTACTTTTTAGATATCTCGCATGATCATTTTTATTATGGATTTTCGATACAATTTATGGGTTGTCCTTTTTTCCTTGTCGCTCATTTTCGATTGTCATTAATTAAATCATACCTTTATACTCTATCTATGTACTATGCTATCATGTTCGTAGTAAAGCCTTCAAAATTGCTGACCTTTTATAGTAAAAAAAATTGCAGTTAAAATTGTGTTGTTTTGTATTTAAAGTTTTCAAGATTGTTTCATACGTTTTTTTGTCCTTTTGAATGTCAAAGGTTGAAAGATGGTTGTTGAAAAATAGACAAGTTATTTAAGCTATAAACGTTTTCGTCTCGACCCATTGCTCCTGTTGCTTCTTTTAAACTTCGGTTTGTTAGTTTAGTACCTTGCCTTCTCGATGCCATTAAACGCGGAGGTCGATATTTTTTCCACATCAGTAGTCTGGTAATGCGCAAATAAAAATGTAAAGTCTTTCAACTCAAACAAATTCTTAAAAAAAACATTAAATTAGAACGATACCGTTTGCCAAGCAAAACTACTAGAAATCGGAAGATAAAAGTATCTACGTAATTACTTATCTCCACTTTTTGAAATGTTTCCGATTAAGTATATTTTTTTTTACTCAAAACGGTTAAATGGTCTGAGACTATGAGAATTTCACTCCAGTTCTCTAAAAATGGAATTGATAATCCTCAACGGTAATCATACTATCATCATCATAATCATCGTCGTACCTATAAGGGACAAGTCCCAACGGTACTACAAACAAATTGATAGCACACACCTACCTGTATGCATGTATGTATGTATGTGTGTTTTTTATGTGCATTAACGAGCTTCAACTTTTATGCTACATGGTTATTATTATTACCTTGCGAGGAGGTAAAATATATTTTTTTTGCTTGCGTCATGAGCCTAAACTTCTACAACAACTGACGTGTGTATGCTGAGTCCATACCTATTTCCAGTAATAGTTTTTTTTACTATTTATCAGATATGTTCTTCCAAATATTTTCAGGAAATAAACTTTTTTTGTGAGCGCCTCGCCTCGCCTCTCTCTCTCGATAGGTTTTCACCTTGTCATTATCATTAAAATGACGACTATTGTTAGTATTATGATGGTACATGGTCGTTCCTTCTTGCTTTAAGTAGAGAGATAGTGCCAGTAAGCGAAAAATCATATCGCCAGAAAAATAAACGACAAGGTTTACTGCATCACATCTTGATGCCCGTATCATCATACATACTACAGAAGTTTTCAGTATACATTGAAAAGTGATCGGTAGAAATGTTAAACTTTTTTTGAAAATTGTCTTTTCTAAGTAGTCAGTCAGTCAGTCATGATGGGCAGCCAAGACAAGAGAGACACACGCACTCACTTTTACCAAAAGTGCTTTTCATTCTGTTCATTATGGAGGAAAACTTTTTTTTCCAGAATGGTTCCATTTTATGATGCATGCATGCATGTACATACGGGCTGCTGGCTGAGTCTCTTGGACAGTTTACACGTGCATATTATCACGTCGAAAAAAGAATGACAGTGATAATGAAGACGTTGTTGGTGCTATAAAAAAACCTGCATGTTTTGGATGAATAGCTTATTTTTTTCCCAAGTTATTCCAACAACCTTATTTCCACCTGCGTAATTTCCAATAGTATGATGATCAACGTCGTCACATTCCACACTTCGTGACTTTTTCGTCAAACGGATTTTGCTAATTAGCAATGTATCGTTAAACCGTACATAATTATTTTTCGTGCCAGGAATAAAATAGTTTGGCAGGGCCAGGGCCGCACAGAATGAGAAGTATATATACATACCTTTTGAATGACTGGCTAGATTGGATACACATTTTTTTTATTACAATTGGCATGTTCACTGTAAATGATAATGATGATGACTACATCTCTAAAAACACTTTTAAGCCGATTGCTATAAGCCCTAATCAGAACGTATCATCTACTACAACTATCCATGATCCTTTTGTTGAAAAAAAGAGTGATTTGTCAATACATATACATGCTTCTTGTTATTGTGTAACAAAAACAGGCTATCAGACTTTAAGCTTCTTTTGTTTTAAAAGTCTGTATTCATCAATCTCCAATAATTTTTACCTTGCTTAAAAAAAACAACGCCGGTTTTGGCTTATCCAAATCAAAATTTATTGTATGGTTTAGTGATTCGCATTTGTTACTCATACTCACTACTACAAGAACAAACCACAGTGCGAAAAATGCATCATCATCCCTTTTAGCATCACAGTAGACATTAGTTATCACTATTCTAAAGCTTGTATATATATCTATAATCACACTACTTATAGAACATGACAGTAAAGTAAGTAATCCAAATATATCAATATCAATGTCCACTTTTATTATTACTGCTGCAGCATCAGCAGCAGGTCTTCTCGTCTCTCCCCATCGTTTTTTAATATCTATTTTGTCATGCTTAAAGGGTGACACAGTAGATGTCAAAAGTGGTGTACACACACACACATCTCTCTCTCTTCTTTTTTCTCTTCTCGCTACTTACTACTCTCTAAAGTAGCTGTATCATGTTTGAATGTCCTCTTTTCCCTTTTTCGTCGCATGTGCGAAGGTATTAGATTACATTCTGTCATGATGATAAATACAATAGCTTGTGTGTGTGTGTGTGTCTGTATAGCAGCGTATCTATACACAAAAAAAACTATAAAGAAAAGAAGGAGAAGTGATGCAAAGGATATTATTATTATCTTATCTCTCTCCCTCCCTCCCTCTCTCAAAATTATTATTATAGGAATGATTCTCATTTTACTTAACGTGCAGACATATAACGCTTCTCTACTACTGACCATTTAAAAAAAATTGTAAGGTATGTCAGGTTACGAATAGAAGGATCACAATCACAGTTACTACTGCTATTATCATCATCAGCAACTTGTCGTTTTGTTAATACGGTTGCCTTTTATATGCCCGTGGTGTGGCTGTAAAAAAAAATTCAACTAGATAGATGCTACAAAGAGATACGTAGAATTGTGGAAGATGAAAAAAATAAGACTGAAGTTGTAAACGTTAGCAAAATTATTTTTATAAGCTTGTGGAATAATAGTGATGGTCAAGCATGTATAAGAGGTAGGTAGATAGGAATAATATAATATATTTGCAATCTCCTCTATCAAAAGCTATCTTAACTGATGAATGTCTCTCTGAAAATGGCAATTCCTTTTGTGGAAATGAGAAGGAAATCGTCGTAATAATAATAATAATAACAATATTGTATATTAGAATAACGAGCTTGTTTTATTCATCATTTTTATTTTGGCTTGTATTTTAAGTACATACATCTAAAGAGCATATTTTATCACCTGGTGGAGTACTGGGTGCTATGCTGTACTTCTACTACTAAAAAGTAGTTAAAAATTGCTGACCAGTAAGTAAGTAAGAAGATGTATTGCTTGGTGGTGTGGTGTACTGAGAAAAAAAGAAGAAAAGAAAAATTTGCTGATGAAAAAGAAGATGATGATATGATGATGGTCTGTGTACTATGCAGTTTGCTGTTTTTTTTTTGTCTGTGTGATGAATTGACTTTGTGGTGGTGGTGTGGTGTGGTTGGATGTGTGAGTAAGTAAAAAGGTTATTATGCAAAATGCAAATAACGTTTTGCTCTTTTTTTTTTTGCTGTCTACCTACCTATCTTCCTTCCTCTTCAATTCTGACAATTAGTTTGCGCGAGCTGCTTAAACTTGAATGATCAAGATCATCATCATGGCTTGTTGTTTAGGTTTAAATTGCAGTTTCAACGGAACATTGTGTGTGTGCGTGTGTGTAAGTGTCAAGTAGTGTGCTGAAAAGAATTTTTGGGTAATAATAGCCATCGATCCTATCATCACCACCAACCTACTTGTTTGTACTGTGTGTAATTTAAATTATATGCAAATTTACAAAAGTCCTTACCATCATCATCATCGTCCTCATCATCAGATCAGATTATTATCGTTTTAATTTACACAAACAACCCTGTTTTGTATATAGGTATTTACAAGTTATAATAGTGATTTTGGTTTTTAAAAAAAATATATACCTATATTTATTTCTTAAGAGAGTAAAAGTGAAGGGTTGAAAATCCTAGTGGCACTACTAAAATAAATTGCAGTATATATTTTTTTCTAAATTCTATTTTAGAAAAGTGAACACATTGCGTTTTTTTTTGCATATAAGATAGATTGTAGATCAACATCCAATTTTAGAACAAGCTGTTTTGATTTGTTTTTTAAGAAGCGGTATAATAAAAATACACAAATATTTTTTTTCAAAAGACGGTATTTTTATTACAAAATGAAAAAAGGAGATATTAGGTTCATACAAGACAGATGACGACGGGTGCTACAAACATACATACATACATACACGACATACTGCTGTGCTGCTGCTGCTGCCTGCAAAATATTTTTTTTTATCTTAAGGAAAAAAATTTGAATATGATAATAATTAAAAAGTTGTTTTGAAAAAGTAATAAACGCCTTGTTTCTCTCTTCTCATTTTGTTTGGGAGACAAGTGACAAGAAGTGAAGTAGTAATTTGCTAATGGGTTTTTACAATAGTAATCCTTCGTCTTGTCGTGTCGTCTCAGCAGCAGAAGCAGAAGTATTCATTTCTGCATATAGCACTAACTACCACCATACCAACCACATTGTTCTGTATATTTTTTTCTAAAAAAAAATTTTCAACAAGTGGACCATTGGATGGTGGAGTGCGTGGGAGGAACCAGGCGCCAGCTTGGTTTTATTCTGAATCATTTTTTTTTATTATTCCTTCGTATCCATTGCACTTACTACACAACATCTGTACTTTTTTTACTTTTCAACCTTTTCATCTCTGCTTCATCATAATATTAAAAAGTTATATTGATATGCACATTCAGAAATTTTTTTTAGAGAAATGTGAATATCCTTAAGTTTGCATGATGATGCTGATGTATTTTATTTTTCAAGCAAAAAAAAAGTATGCCTTCCTGAACACAATTTCGATTATGGAAATACACAGTATATATAGAGCATATATAGGAATGTCAAAATATTGAAAAGATTTTATATAACATTTTTTTTGAAACATGGTCAAAATATTGTGACATAGAAAAGCATGTGTGTGTGTGTGTGTGTGCAAGTAAGCTAGCTATGTAATGCCAAAAAGAAAATATGATGATGGGATTGAATAGCATATGCACACTTGCCACCATCATCATCAAAATGTACAACATGAGAAGTGGCTTCTCTACTCTAGTTATTCACTCAACTGAAACAGTTTTTTTTTCTCAAAGAGTAAAGTACAAAAAAAGATTGAAAATATATTACAACAGCAATTCATACATTTTTATTAAAAGTGTTAGGTTACACACCTTTTCTACTGATGATGCAAGTGGACAAAAAAATTGATGCAATAAAATTGACAGGGGATCTTCTTAAACTTTTGTAAAAGGTGATTTGACCTTGATATAGCAAAATTTGTTTTGTGGGTAATAATAATAATGATAATAAAATAATTATCATAGTATCCGTGACATATGGGATGGAAAACCCTTTTCTGACAGGCAACATCATCATCATCATCATCATATGCAGTAGTCGTAGTATTTGAGTGGAGACATGGCGTGGCATGGACAATTCAGAGTCCATGCTACTACTGCCGCTACTGCTACTACTGTCATAAAGATGGACAATAGAAAGGATAATAATAATATAGAAAACAAGATTTTATCTACTACTCTCGCCAACTGGAATTTCTTTTGCTCACGAAACCGAAAAGTTGATACTATGCTTCACTATAAACGTACATAGTACGAATGAACGTAAAAGCACATTTAATATTTATGGGTTCGTTCAGTCAGCATAAAAAATAAGAGAAGTCTACTAAATATCAACTAAACCACCATACCACACTACACCACCACTACTCACATTTAATATTTATGGGTTCGTTCAGTCAGCATAAAAAATAAGAGAAGTCTACTAAATATCAACTAAACCACCATACCACACTACACCACCAATACTGCTACTACTGGAATGACCATGAAAAGATTGACAGGGTGTGAAATATGGTACTATAACAAGTCAAAAGAAAAAGAATATATTCACTAGTCTTTCACTTTTTATCTATATGCATGCATGCATACCTGTTGTAGGTAATTCTGTGTGTGTGTGTCTGTTACTTTTTTTAGCTCTTGCAAAAGTGGTTAATGGGGATTTCATAGTTGACAAAGTACAGTGAAAGTGACGGTAATGGGCGTAGTGAATTAAGCTCTGTTTTTATTTCTATATCCTTCCCCTCATCCTCCACAACAATATATATATTTTTTTTTACTCCTCTACCTTTTTTTTTGAAGTAGTAGGCGTTCATCCGCTTGCTGATTTTCTCTTTTGTATACGCAATTATTTTATTATTATTATTTTTACCAGAGGGGGAAAATTAGGTAGGAAAAAAAAGAAACGAGAAGAAACAGAATATTAAATTAGGTTTGTTAGCAGAGCGGTAGTAGTAGAACGAGTGAAAAGTTTGTTGTTTTTTATTTCATTTTATGTTCTAATATTCCTCCCACTTTCTTTCTTCCGTTTCTTGTCAACTTTGCTTTTATTTCTGTGGAAGGAAAGCCGCTGCTTTGTGTGTGGACGAAAAAAAAAAGTACAAATTGTCAAAAGAAAGCGACAACAAGCGCTCACTTTTTTTTATTATAAGCAATCACAAAAGAGTTTAAAAGCAGGTTACGAGAAAAAGGGATTAAATGTTGTTCTTTTTTTTACTCAGGGGTTATAATACTCCAAAGGAATGAGGAGTATACTTACAAAGGATAAAAAAAATAGATTTTCAGCGACACAGAAAAATACCTGTGAATTCACGCTCTTTGATATATCAGTATTAATGATGTACTTACACATCCCTATTTTATAAATTTTGATGAAAAATCTGCTTACGCGTAATATATTTGCGGGTAGAAAAAAAGGATAAATGGAAGTTAATATTTTTCCATTAAAAAAAAATTCTCCCTCTATTTTTTTTTATTATGGGGAGTATATATGCTCATATGAAAAAAAGTAAGGTGATATTGCATCCTCTCAGTTTACAATATTGTTGTCACTTTCATTGCCTTTCTTTATTTTTCCAAAGGAATTTCATTTCATTTTCACTTGTAAAAATACGTACGTACATCTGAGTAGCAAGAAATAGAGAGAGAGAGGGGGGAGGGGAAATAATATGATCAGTAAAGACGGCATCATCAGAGAAAAACATCATTTATTGTCGTTGCCGTTGCTGTCGTCATCTTTTTCATAATATCCATGTTACATATATATTTTTTTTATTCTCTTGCTCACTATTGAAAATCCCTTTTTTCCACATGCATCTCTCTGTCTCTTTCGCTGTCTATCTTTATCTAAAAAAAAATTTTGCACAGTGCTCCCCCCTTCCTCTCTCTCTTTCGCTTATAAGGCTTTATGAAGAATGACAAGAGAAAAAAAGGGAAATAAAAAAATTTTTTTGCACAGTGCTCCCCCCTTCCTCTCTCTCTTTCGCTTATAAGGCTTTATGAAGAATGACAAGAGAAAAAAAGGGAAATTGACTGTGTTGTATGTTCGTACATATACATATCTGTGATCAAGTAACTGTCATCAAAACTCTATTTTTTTATCTGGATCTTTCCTCGGTTAGATTTTCATCAAGAGAAAATGGTATTTAGACGATGGGATGACGACGACGATCACGACGATGATGATGATGATGATGTGTAGAGAATGAAGGACTAGTAATAATAAAAATAATACCCCGTTGAATTCCATTCCTGTCGTGGCGCTCTAGAAAGAAACATAAATATGCCTAGAAGGAGAGAGGACGAAGAAGCGTAAAAAAACGTAAATTTTTAGTGGTGTAATAATACACCACCACTCGTATTATAGTTTTCTGTGTACTAGTAGTAGTAGTATGTGTGCGTGTCTCCTCTTCTCTCAGAGCTGACGGGAATAACGATGATGATGATGGTGAGATGAAATTTTATTCGAGATGTATTCGGCAAGCCTTGCTAAAATGCCGAAATGAAGGGGAATGCTGGAGTCGAGTAAACCCGTTTTGTATCGATCCTTTTCTTTCCCTCTTTTCACGGCATGTGAAAGAGAGAGAGAGAGGGAGAGAAAGAAACTTTTTTTTTACAAGGAGACCAGAGTACTACTACTACTTCTCTACCAAAACACCAAACCAGCAAAGGCACCAGATGCTTCTTCGTTTTGGTATGGTGGTGATGGTGGTGGCAGTGATGCTTCTAGATCTCTGACTGGTGTATGTGTATTTTTTATTTTGCGAAAAAAAAGAAAGGTCTTTTTTTTGCTTGTTCGGATCTTCCTCGTCTTCATCTCTCCTCTCTCTCTCCATTTTTTTTTCTCTACCCGTGTTACTGTGGCCAAAATAATAGGAAAATGTTGTAACATGGTTTGTACTTTAGTAGAAAAGGGTGAATCTTGTTTGAAAAAGGAGAGAGAAGCTCGACGAACTGATGCAGAAATAAGTAAGCAAAAAGATGAAGCACAGTTTGCATTTTCCCATCTCATCTGTTTGCTTACTAGCTTGCCTGGCTGCACATTATGCAGCATCATCATCATCATGCTTTTTTTGAAGGATCCTCTCCCATTTACTTTTTCCTTCGTATATCTATTTCAGAGAAAAGGGAGAGAAGAATATCAAGTGATGGAGAAAAGATGAGAATGATGCATTAGTGGTTTGTAGGAGTACAGTTTGTTGGTTCAGTTGGTTGCACAATTATTATTAAATGTAACTACATATCCATTAGAAAAAAATTGGGGTGGTTGTTACCACTAAAAGGAAGAATACAGAGAGATGATGATGATGATCATGGTAAAGTATGCTTGGCGTCTTTCTCGTGAGATTGTAATAATAACATTATTATTTATTAGGACGATCATGTGTACACACGACATACACACACAGATAAACTATCTCTTTCTCTCTTTTCTGAATTTTTTTTTATCCATGTCCTCCATAAATTTTGTCTCCGTCCAGCTAGCTCTCTCAGCTCTCCCCATGATAATGTACATACATGGTAATTAGAAGTTAAGATGGGCGTTATCCCTTTTGTCATAATTATTATCCTGATAAGACGATGATCATAATGTGTGTAGTACCCTGAAGCTCTCTGTTTAGCAAACCATGTAGCATGGATAATTAAAATAAATGTAATTTTGTGATAAAACTTCTTTGAAGTAGAATTGTATGGTACATACGATGGCTTGTGTATGTGTGTGTGTATGTCTGTGAGTGATGTCGTTTCTTTACACGGAATAAAAAAAATATATATCCCATCTATCTGTATAACATTACACACAAAAAAATCTTTGAAGAGAACAGCATCCAATCTTCTTTTTTTTTGTTAGAGGCGGAATTCACAATTGCGCAATGAAATAGACGTGCTTGTTATACACACAAACCAAAATGAAAAAGTATACTCTTGTTTTAGCTCCTATGTGTACTACACAATCTCGCAAAGTGATTTTACACAGAGATTGTACAGATTCTTTCTTTGATTTTCTCTGTGTATCTGATTTTTTTTTATCGTGGTTTCCTTCTCTGTAAGTAGGTATGGATAAATATGAACCTACATAATAAAATGTAATGCTTCCTAGTGAAAATAAACGGTTGGTTGGAAGTGTATATATAGGATTTGTGGTTTGTTTCTGTTCTTGTCCAAAAAAAATCAAACTAACCGTTATCACCTCATCATCACCACCAACCATTAATTTCTCTTCTGATCTTTCTCTCTTTTTTTCCGGTTATTTTTTGGTATGGAAAAAAATAGACAGCAAAATGCTAACTGTGATGGTGGTGTAATTCAACACAGTTTATAAATTGATTATTAGGTAACAAAACTACAAATATTTACACACGAGGTATTATTATAAATGCAAATAATAATCCTTTTTATGTGGAATGGTTTGATAACAAACCACTTTTTTGGTTTGTTGCACAGTCAACCTTGCAACCCGATCGTTTTGATCCGTTTTACTCAAACATTTTCTCTTATGTTTGATGACATGCATGCAAGGAAGGGTGGAAAGGAAGGAAACGACTGTGCACTATTCACTCATTTGTCCTTCCTTGCTCTTATATAAGCATGTTTAATCCTTTGATAACACCTCTTCTTCTCTGGACAAAATAATTGTGAAAATGAATATTACGAGAGAAACTTGTCGTTATATTCCCTCTTTGTTGACCTTTTTAAGTAGCTGTAACCGCAAGGATGCGGAAAATATTGATATAATTGATGTTGAAATTAACGAGGTGTTTATCAGTCACGCGTTATGTTCTTCTGAAGAAATAAAAAGTTAACGAGGACACCTTAGTAAAAAAAAAAATTTCCTATGAAAAATAAGCAAGAAGTTCAATTTGGTTTGTTGAATGCGCATTTGATAATTTTTATTTTGGCTAGAGTAGTGATTTTAACTACAAGGCGATGTATTACACACTTAAAAAAATAAAATATTGAAGAGTGTGTAAAATGGTTATTGGTACGTGCAAATTTATTACCAAAGTACTGAGTTGGTGTTTGAATTATGTAAAAACAATTTGTATTCATGACCGCGGTCAATGATGAATGGATAATAGATAAAATAAAATGTGTTGGTTCATTTTTTTATCAGTCAAGTCATCGATCATCACTTGTCAGAATTAACTACGCGACGAGGGTTTTCATGATCTACGTGTTGATTGAGACGCCACTATACCACCACCAGATGAAATTGGTTTTGAACCGATTAATAGCAGTAAATCCTTTTTTAATTCAATAGCGTGTTAAGAAAGAATATCACGAAAATGATTTATCTCACTGTTTAAAAACATACGCATATTAGATATGTGTGTATGTGTATTGAGAACGAGGATTAGCAGCAGTAGAATGAATTGGATTGAATGAAAAGATTATTTTGTTAAATAAATAGTATGCACATTATATGTATAATAAG
>JAHZMZ010003914.1:0-11034 GCA_027743805.1 Lepidocyrtoides sp. E14 | reverse complement strand
AAGTTGGGTGGGCTACATTTAAGCGGATGTCATAAGACTCATGAGCGTGAGCATTCATTGCATAACTATGTATGCACTGCAAACTATGGATGGGGAATGGATCAAAGGGGAAAGTTATTTGAAATAGATAAAGGGAGAAAGTAGTACTATCACGTGGATACCACACATTCCTTGTCAATCAGGAAGACGCAAAGTTTTTAGAATGTAGTATGAGTTCGTTTGCAACAAAATAAGATTTGAACATATTTATTTGGAAGAAAGAGGAAATAACAATGATGACATGAACGCTTCATTTACTACATGGTAACAAGCACGTTCGCATCACTCTTATTCTCTCCTTCCTCTTTCTGGCAAACTGCCTCAAGGAAAAGTTTGAGTTTACTTGGTGGAACGAGGGTATGGATTCTGATCATATCGCTGCTAATCGAATTTCACACTGCTACACTTTCACCGTCGTATGTTCCTGCTACTATGCACATAACATGCAAACATCAAAACTGGTGAAATGACATTTGACACTAATTACTCACCGATTCTCAGATAAATAACTACACTCATGCAATTATTATAATAATAGTACTTACTTCTAACACGGATATGAAAGCGAGTTTCACGCGAATTCCAGTTCCGGCTATTTTGTCGTGAATTTGCCTCTGATGACTTATATAGACTGCTGCTACTATAACTACCGCTGCTATTGTCGTCATCCGAGTCTTCAACTGAACATGAGTAGACTCCCGCGTCTGACAACTGAAGTGGGTGGAAAAATATGCTACCATCTTTTTGGACATGATTTGTAAGAGAGCCCCTTCCTTCATGAACCCATATCACAGATTTTCCTTTTCCATCAGATGCGGCGACTCCACATGGTATGGTCAAATTGTGGCCCAGGTCACCCAATATAGGTTGTGCGTCATCTTCTTCATGACCAGCGTAGGGCGCACCTGATTCCATCAAAACAATAAATCATCATTATTTAACACATTGCGTCGCAGATGCAATCAAATTATCCCAACCTGGTAATCAATCGGAACCAGATTAGAACAACTGTTAGATAGTGGCTATCGTCTTCGTGACAAACAACCTTTCTCGTATTATACTCTTTTTACTTAGTATCCCAACTCATACTTTTTTGTTGACTATACAACCTACTTATTTAGCATAATGTTCTGTTTTGCATAGAGGGAAATTCTGGTTTTGTTGACGACAGTCAAAATCTCATCTCTACCATCAACTATCCACCTATTCCAATCCTTAAAGCCTTTTCTCTCTTGTTTACTTTACATTAACTCTAGAAAAATATTTTGAATTTGAAATCCCGGATTTGCATGACAATGAAATAAAGAAGCAGAAAATGGTAAATGGGGACTATCCAGAGAAAAAAAACTATGATGATGTACTGTTGTGGTTTGCGGCGTGATTTTAAAAAATATAGTGTCACAATTCACAAAAAATGTTATTCAGCTCAGCAATACCAAAAAGTGTAAATGTGCATTTAACTTTTTCTCCCTTCCATTCTAAAAGCCACACAGACTTACTACAAAAACATAACTTTAACTAAAAGTCCTTATAAAGATAATAATAAAAATAATAATGCATACGCTCGTGGGCTTAAGTGCAAAATGGAAAGCTGGATTTTACTTTACAATTCCATCTTCTTCTTTTTTATCTTCATCGTTGTCGACGCCATGAAAGAACATTTGGTTTTTGTAACGTTGTTTAGAAACATGATGATGATGATGACGACGGCAATTCATGTATGCAAAACTTGTTTTAAATACGGCTGCATACAACCACTTTGTTGCCAGACGTTTTCTCGTCCCTTGGATGTTGAAACTACTAACTGTAGAATGATGAGAGAAAGTAAAAAGCATGACATGCATCGCTAGAAAGTTGCACAGGAACGCATGCTAAGGCAAACAGGTTAACAGCATTTGTTTGCTACCCCTGTTACAGATGAACAATCAAAGTGCCTTCGTTGGAAAAATTTTGATGCGAATAATATGCTGTTACTTTCTCTACAGTATGCCTTTCTTTGAATTTGAAGGAACCTTACGCTGCTGTTATTGCTGTTGATATTAACAGCGTTGTTGTACATGTGAATTTTGGGTATATTTTGTTAAACATGATAAAAATCCAGTGCCGACATGCATAAAAATGAGTTTTTCTCATTTCACTGTTCAATCAAAATGCTGCTTACACAACATTCTCAAAGTACCCCTACGTACTCCGCCCAAAGGAAATGGGGACGGTGAAACATGAGAACGTGCAGAATTTGGTTGCTTCAAATAAAGGTTGTTGTAGAGGTTGGCAGCTCCATGTATAACGTTTTCTAACATCATTCTTTCGCTTAGAGTTTCTCCAGTTACCTCTCCGTTCTCATAAAATGGCTTTTAAGCACTTTGTTAATCTTGTAATTTCCAAGCTTTTTTGCATTTTAATTTCTAACTATTTGCCACATCAGTGCCAATTTTAGTAGCTTTATAGCAAATTTGCTGTGTAAAATGGGTTTTACGAATATACCACACCAGTTGGCACAATATCACCAAGACAAAACATTGACACTAAACTATGGCTCATTTCTTGGTTTAACATCTTACAAGGCGTGCTAAAGCAAACACCTGCTATGCATGGTTGTTCAAATATTATGTGAGTGTAGTTTTGAGACTTTCCATCGTCACTAATTTCACACTACAATACACACATATAGCATCTGCTTCTTCTTTCGTTTAATCTCATTAAGCGTAATTAAAAGCTTTAAGCGCTTTTTCTGGCACTCGAGCATATTTCATGTGTATCACACTATAAAATTATTAAAGAAGCTAAAAGTCTGCTACATGTTTTATCTCTCTGAGTGCAGATGCTTTTTTTTGTGATGGAAACATGAGAAAAAGAAATCTTTCAACTTGTAAACTACCGTGCTTTAAACAATCTTCTTAGCTGATGTGAAATTTGTCACCGAAAATCTTCTTTTTCATCGTCTTTTTTTTATCTTCCATCTTCCTTTCTCATTTTCTGGGACTTATATGCTGGGGTACGTGCAAGTATTCTATGTCATAAACCGAGTAGTTTTTGTAATTGTTTTTACTCACTGATCCCAATCCCACAAGTCTCTCTGGCTCTTTCCATTTTCCTTTTCTATTCCCTTTTCCATTATCCAGTCCCAGTGAGTAGTCTGAGCCGTTTCTTCTCTGGTGATATGAAACTCAGAGAGCTGTAATGCCGTTATGAGCAAATAAACGATGAATCAGGTAAGTATGTATAGCGTAAAGTAGTATGTTTGAATAAGATCTCCTTCACTATATTTTTCAGCAGTTCAAGGAAACCCTTATCCTTACCCGTTTTTGCTTCCATTTGTGTCTCCTAAACAAATACTTAGAGGGAAAAGGGATCATGCTGTATGGCTTTATAAAATTCCATCATACTAAAGCACCTGGCCACCCACATCATACAATTGTAAATACACTGATCTCTTACAAAATGGAACTGAAATATTGCAGAAGCAATTGAAAAAAAGTGGTTTTTTAAGTCCCTCATTCCCCATTCTATTGCCATACTCCGTCGAATTATCTATTATTTGTACTTTTATTATTATTATTATTATTATTATCCATGTTCGTCTATACTTAACCTCTCCAAAATATTGACACTAGCAAAAATTGAAGCCGAGCTTATTTTGGCAACGCTTTTAGCAAAAATATAAATGCTACTCTACAGATATGTCGTTTGTCCTTCGATCCAATCTACCACGCACCACTGTTGTGCCACCACCACTCACAAATATTTGCGCTACTGTAAGAGAAGCTGCCCGTATGAGCTCATGCACGTAATGAAAATGAAATTTGTGTGCTTATGTGTATGAGGTGTCATGCGAAAACAACTCTCTGTACTCTTTCAAAAAGTTCTACATGTCAGTCTCCTTCCCTTCTCATTTTTTTGGCATCTCTTCATACATGTCCGCTGGGGATACTAAAAGGCAAATGGGAGAGAGAAAGTGTGAAAAAGATATGGACAGAAAGAACATTTCCTTTTNCTAAAAGGCAAATGGGAGAGAGAAAGTGTGAAAAAGATATGGACAGAAAGAACATTTCCTTTTTATTTTCACTATTCAGCACCAGTCTGTGAATTACTTGGCTACTTCACACTCACACCGGCTCTTCTCTGGTCAATGTTGTAATGTTGAAAAAGGGGAAGCGAGCCTATTCTGAATTCAATATTCGGACAATCCAATTCCTCCAATATACGGTACAAACCTTTACCGTTGGCGATCATCTTTATTACGACAGACAGCACTCGTAATGGACCACTAACTCATTTCTACTTTCACTCATTCATATCGTGTTTCTGGACACTTGAAATGGTCAAACATATTTTCTACACCCTTTTCGTACCAATTTTGCTTCTACACACTATTTTTATATACGAATTCCATAATATTATGCATGTAGGTATGTAGGCACATGTGGGATATTCAATTTAGTACTGTAAAAAATATTATTATTTTCGCCTTTCAACTTGTACATGTGCAATGTACAAACAACGCCCATACAATTCCTTTTATAGCACATCGTTCATCATTTTGTACACCCATGACCATATCAGTATACCCGATTCATTTCCATTTTGCTATGATATTCTATCATATCAGCTTATCCTTTCATCCTTTCAGTTGGTCAAGCGTGACACCGGAGGTAAAAGCGAGCATGTATCTAAATATATCTGTACACACATGCATAATACATGCCCTTTCCGTGTACACACTACATGTTACATGCATTTTTAGCATCATAACCAACTATTTATCCTACCAGCACACATTTTATTCGAATACCAAGTTTGGAATTATGTACATGTGTACAAGGGTACATTCTTTTCTTGGCCGACCTCATGTCATAGCAGTCTTCTAAACTTTATTGTGGGGGAGTGCACGTCGGAGGAAGGGTTATTTGAAAATTAATGCAATTTACAACCCCTTTCTGACATGTTTTAACAGCCACCGCAGATATAACTCAGTCAGCGATTCTTCCTGTACTAAGACAGTTATCAGGGAGAAAGCGTCACTTCAAGGAAAAAAGTGGTTTCTTCTGTTATCGTTTCTAAAAAATCCAAGTTTTATGTACTCGTTCTTTTCTACTTAAGTACGTCTTGTGATTTTATCTACCTCCTTTTCTTATTTTTCATAGAAGAAACCAGCTTTAATGGTATTGTCACGCTGCATGCTAGTAAAAAAAAACTTTCTGCTCAGTTATTTTCCACACAAGTATACACAAAATAGACTGCTTTTATTTCTACATAACTTACACGTGCCATTTATGAATATGCAGTATTATTATTACTTGGTGTGTGTATAATTTTCCCATTCTCAAAGTGAGCACAACTGTATGCTGGTTGATATAAGTTGGAATACAATAATAATAATATGTTATCAAAATGTTTACTTGTGTATTATCGACAGAACAGCTGAAGGAAAAGTGTGTTCACTTTAAGTAGATGACATTTCTCAATATTGATTTCCACGTTGTCACTTTAGTACATACTTGCAAGTGGTTTCCCCGAATTATATTATGCATCAGTAAGTACGATGCTCTACTGATAGCATTGACGTGTTTCGTTTCTACTTCCTTTTACTAGAGAATTCGTTCAAAGACAATAATAATACGTAGACATATTGAGTGGCACGAAATAGAAATTGGCAACAATTTAGTCGCATAACGGTGAAACTGTAACTGCAAACACTTCGCAAATGATTGCTCACGAAACAAGGCAAATGGGAAATGAACATGGCAAAATTGATGTGTCAGCCAGCAGAAAGCATGTCGTAGTAAAAGGGAAATCTCACATACTCACTATTTCACAACAAAATAGAGAGAGTCAGCATGCTGTTGTTTCAAAGAATACTTTGGCGCAGACTGGGCAGCGAGGTGAAATTTACTGGTAAAATGTGCTGAATGAAACTCATGCAGTTTAAATGAAAAACACGAATAACAGTACTATTTCGCGCTATTTTTCTGGTATCTGTCAGAAGTAAACATAATTCATGAATTTTTTGTAATTTCATTAGTACAATAAAGGATTTTGCTCATCTCGTTAAAAAGTACGAGTATTTTTTTTCTGTTAATTGCAGTAGGTGGTATTCAATCGAGGAAACTCACCAAAAAGCAATGTCATGCATGGTTTACTGTTTGAGTGTTCTAGAAATCTCCACTTTAATTAATGACATTGTATGTTCATTACTGAGCTATAAACTATAATGTGCTTTATATAAAGGCAGAGAAATTATGCATAAAAGTGACGCCAATCTGATACATTTCATTTATATTCATAGCTGCAATGTGTAACATTTCAGCGACGATTCATCAAAGCATGGATCATAAATTTTGTCAACTTCATCCTAAAAAATATATGTCAAATCTATCAGAATACATACACTAGGGAGGAAAGCAAGGAGCCATTAATCCATTAATGACGAAAACCATATTACATTGGGGAAGGACCGCATTCAAACTAGAATAAGCAGACTATATAATATTACTACTATATCAGACAATATAAATCTTGCTTATACCTGCTTACCCTTGTGTCTTCTCAAGAACATTGATTTTGTCTTCATTTTATCCAAAAGCTAGCTAGAATTTTGTCGGTTCATTTGCTTTGGTTTTACTCGTCGTCCATAAATTTACTGTCAAAGTATACATTCAAAGATAATCTTGGAAAATTGTGAGATATTCTAGTTGTGCGTGCGTACATTAAAATCAAATCCAGGCCAATCAAATAATCCGAGTCTCTAAAGCGCTATCAGTCACGCAATATCAAACGTCGGTCACGTGTGAATACATTTGCCCAAGTCTAATTCTTTTTGTTTCGGTTTGATTGTACACACATAGGCATGTAGAGGAAAGCGCTCTTTTTCGTATTAATGAGAAGAGACGTTATTTTGCGCGGGTGGGACCACTTTTAGTGAAAGTGAACTTATTTCACCCTAGTGTGTTCCGTCTCTTTCTTTTCCTCTCAAGAACTTTCTTCTCTTCTCCACTACAATTACTGGTATTCCTGTAAGGAAACCAGAGAAAAGAAGTGAATGGTGTGGAGGAAGAGTGAATGAAAGCTGGGGAGAGCGAGATGAACTTGAAGGTTAAAAGTGAAGCTTATGGTAGTAAGGGTAGGTAGTAAGGCATGGATTACTCATTGTATTACTATGGTACCAGCCCAAAGGGTATTCAATAAAGTTTTGCAAAATTGCAAAAGACAAATTAAATGAAATTCGTCTTGTAGTGTTTGCCATTTGTTTAAGTATTTTCCTAGTTCTTTCTCGAAATCTTTTTCCCTTGTAAACTTTTTTCTCTTCTCATTCAAGCAATGCACTTACATACTCATTAATAAAAATGAGCACACTTGAAAAAGTAAGTTGAGTAAAAGCGATGATGATGATGATCTGGTAGTGCTGGTTTTGACTTGTTCAGTATCAAACTTTGAAAAAAGTATTCAATCCAAAGTATTAAGTGTGCATCTGATCTACTTGATTGTTTCTATATTCAGATGTCTAAGGGAAATTAAAAAGTTTCTAGTGACGCTTCGAAAATTCCATTCCATCCAAAAATCTCTGTATCGTCATGTACCGTAACCGGATAGAAAATGGCCACTCTGGCGATGGAATAGATTTGAGATAATTTTAAAACTCTCAGCGGGTGCTTTTGCACGCAGGGCTTAAACTAAAGCAAAATCTGTTTTTCTTTAGATAGCCAAACTGTTTAAAGATATGCGTCGGTAACAAGCTCACAAGATGAGTGCTTGAAATACATTACATTTTTTAGATATCTTTGTTTGTACAACAACTGAGGTATGGACAGATTTTTTTCAAAAAAAAATAAAACTACAAAACTTTCCTCGGGGCATCCTCTCCGAAAGAATTTGAAGTGAAGTGAAAGTAGATAAAAAATGGGTGATGATAGCTAAAGTAGATGAGAGGAGGCAGTGGTAGCAAAAAGATTAATATTTATGCTGCACGTGAAGGCAGTGCCAGATAAAAAGCAAGGCCTCTTTCAATAAATGCGAATTAGTACAATTCCCTCCTTGCATTGCATGCCATAAGTGTACATTGCCTAAAAAAAGAGCCTACCAATTTATGGAAATAAACTGATGTGTATCTGTGCAAGTCTTGTGTTTCTTGTTTGTGCTTCAATTACGTTTCCCAGAACCATTTGATGAAACTCAACATTCATGAATTGTGAATTCACTTCCCTTCCCATCTCTCTCTATTTCTCTCTCTAAAAAATGCAATGCTCTTTAGCTTGTCTGTCTTACTTTTCTTCCCCTTCTTCATTTCTTTACACACTTGGAGCATCCAAACGAGAAAATTAAAGGAAAAAAAAGAAAAGTACTTTTTTCATTGACTTTTTTGTCCGGATGAACCTATCCCATTTCCATGTTTACCGTAGGTATACCTACCTGTGAAATAGGCGTCTGCTTTTTCTTCCCTGAACAAATAAGTCAAACGAGTGTTGAAAATTCAATAAGTTGAAAGATATTATGCTACCTTTTAAGTGTGTGAATGTACATGCATTGATAAAATATTTATATATTTAGGTAACTTTTTAAAACTTCTGCCATATTGTACTAGTTAAAATACTTTTGTACTGACCATACGCTTGGTGCTTGAAATAGATCCTTAGATTCTAAAAGAAAAATTCTATCATATCAGAATAAACTAGTAGCCACTTCTCTCTCCATTTCAGTTCTGCCTTTTTTTCTCTCTCTCTCTCTCTTGACTTGATGAACTAGCTCTCCACTCTTTATTTTCCTTCGTCCTTCCGACGGGTGAGTTTTTTTCCGCTTCGGCTCACTGACTTAAAGTGTAATAGGAAAAACTATTTTCTTCTCTCTCTCTCTCTCTCCCTCTGTATTCATTCTCTTTTGTCCTGTGTACCCCACACACCACCAATACTTTCACCGCCGTCACCTATGTATTATTTGTTATGTGTAAGCATTTATCTTTAAAGTCAGACTGGAGAAGGTACTTTGAACCCTTTGACAACATTTTATACATACCATGTGTACACTTTGAAAATTCACATATAAATATCTATCTTGATAGAATAAAAGTTAGAGATTAAGTAAAGAGGAGAGAACAAACAGTAGAAAACACAACTACCTATTAAATAGGATAAGAGGACGACAAGGAGCATGGGCTTGACACAAAAGAAATGTTTGTATTGGAATTGCAAGGAAGAGAAGAAAAATAGACCGAGAATCAGACAAACGAAAGCAGACAGGATTTTATGAACGTACTGTAAATGCATGTGTTCCTGGTTTGTGTGTATTGCTGAACCAGTCCTTGTACAACCATTTATCTCTAACCTTTAAGGGGAAAAGTAGTTTCATGTATACATATTTACAAATAAAAAAAGTGTATGGCTATTTACTCGACCACAATAACTTTCATGCTATCTGTCTCTCAATGCTGCTTCTGCTGCCACTATTTTTTATGCTTCCGTTTCTCTCTTCAAGTATCTCATTCTACAAATAGTAATTGAGAAAAAGGCAAAAGCCACCACTACAGTACCATCCATCCATCCGCAACAGAATTTATCGATTTCGCTAGCCCACACTCCACCACTGCAAAAAAACTAAAACGACATGACCAAAAGGAGAAAATTTGGGTGTTTGGAACCCTCTTATTAGTACAAAACTCAGTTTTTCTCTCTCCTGTTCGTTGCTCTTCAGAACTCTTCATCAGCATTTCCCCTTTTGACTAACTGAGTCACCGTTCTTACATATTACGTATTCTGCCTGTGAGACTCTTTCGTTTTCTCTCTTCTTTTCTTCAACAGAGAATATGCATGGCTATTATTCTCCTACAAAAAAATCTATTTTTTTTTTGCGAATATCAGGTACTGATAAACACTGAGTCACCGGAAGGTACAACAACTATGTATTTACACGTGAAATTGTATGCCTACCTGCTGGTATGAATTACCTACAAGGTTCCTAAAAATGTATTCAGACAACTAGTACATATTATGCATATCATCACGACGACATCTATGCATACAGTAGACCTGATGGGAACATGACTACCTACCAATACGCTATGCTAAAAAAATATGATTTTTTTTGTTATTATATCAGATTGAAGTTTTTTCACATGAAAAAGTTTGCTAGCAGTTGTACGTAGTTAACCAGCTTACTAAACTTTTACTTCCTTTCGATGAAAAAAAATTGATGTCGGTGTCATCGGCAAACGTGCTGTTTAAACAAGTATTATAAAAATATTAAAAGGATTTCATTTTTTTTGCAAGTAAAAATGAAGAAAGGTTGTAAAAATAGTTTACAACTTTGCAAAAAAAAGTAAACAGAATCATGCTAACTTTTCTTTGTTAAACCGATATTACGAAAGTACGCGGTGGAAGTAGTTGTAGTAATAAAGCATCCGGCCATCAAACCGCTACTTACATAGGTATTTATTTGCTGCTGCTGCCAGCAAACTACTTTCTATTCTACTGTTATTATGTGGCTACTATCGTACCAATTTTCACCAGTCTCCACTCCTTTCCCATGTCTAGAACATAATAGAAATATAAAGTACTACCGACAAGCCTAGGTAAACAGTTTTTGTAATCTTGTCGTGTCAACAAAAACCATATTTATATACGTTTTCTTTACTCCCATCTTGACATTCAAGTTGATGAGTACGCATTTATATGATTGGCTTAACATCAGTAGCTACATACATGATTCGGCAGAAGTTTGTTGCCGAAAAAAAAATGCTGACACTGACACAATGCAGTTAAGTAGAACACTTTTTAGCACGGAATATTTTCCCTGTTTTCATACATTCTATTCTACATGTGAGTAAGTAAATTAACTCTGTCCATTTATAGCTTTACCTATCTGACTTGCCATGAGGAAGACTGGAATAGTACCTGTTCTATCATCATACATCATCTTCAGTGCTAGTGATGAACGTAGTAGTGGGCAAGGTAGAAAAAGTAGTAGCTGGAGTGGTGGCCGTAGCAGCAGTGCAGTGGAATTTGTGTT
>JAHZMZ010003913.1:0-19457 GCA_027743805.1 Lepidocyrtoides sp. E14 | reverse complement strand
AGGTTATATGTAGGTATAGGCATTTTTATACAAAGTTTCCTACTTTATAATACGTGTATGGCATTTTATGGCAACGATAGATGTCAAATATACTACTTATATTACTTAATCACAATTATTTTACTTTTATTACATATCTAAAAAGGGTAAAATATTAGGAACTTAATGCGTAGCTCCTTGTTTTATTTCAATGTAAATTGTATTTTTTTGTACGCATCAAATAACCAATGAACTTTCTATTATTCTTGAAGCGGAGAACAGTAATGAGGAGACGACAGTATGTTGCATTTGCATACTGCTGATCTGCTAACCTTATTCATTTATTTGAAAATACACTACGTAAAAAATCACGTCATTCTTTCACAAGTGGGGCACGGCTGATTTTGTTAATTCGACATGAATGGAAACCCGTTACCTTTGTTAGAAAGATAATTTGTCTAGTTTTAGTAATTGAACACATAAATATGCACAGACCGTAACCTGTGATCATCGAAACGATCAAACATTTTTTAGTTTTACATGAAAATTCATTTTCCATCATTGGTCATATGGATTTTTGGGGCAAGGTGAAGGGCAATAAAAAGCAGTTCGTTGAAAGTTTGAACTACAAATGCATGCAATAGGGTTGTAATGATTGTCTGCTGAATTTTGAAAAGTGTAAATATACTTACTCCCATGCTACCAACACACTGCAATTATTACGCTGCTGTAACTATCAGTAAAAGTTGATCGCTAACTAAAATAGACACCAACGAGTACCATACATACATATATACATACATCAGACTACATAATGAAGGTAACATAATTTAATGAGTGAAATTCTTCCCACGACTTCATAAGGAGTTCAAGCTGATAATGAATAAACCATAACTTTTCCGTTCGCTAGAGAGTAAAGTTGTCAGCGAATGTTTGCTGGTTTCATACCGCTCTAGTAACTTTAACCGTAATATTCAATTTTTGTGCACCTAGTCATGTTATTCACTCTGCCTCATCATAAGCATCCAACTCATCCTTTCAGTGAAATTCTCCGATGTAGAATTGAGTCATCATATAAGCAGATCATTAGCATAAATTTCTCGCAGAGATTCAAAGAAAATTGAAGTGGAAGAGAGCACAGGGCATATAGGTATTCGTCATTGGGATTTCTCGGAAGGAGGCGGAAAAACTGATTTCAATTTTTGAGGCTTCTTTTCTGAAAAGTGGCGGTGAAAGTGTAAGTTTAGAAGATTACTAGACTTAAGTATACATTCCAGCACGTCATTCTCAACTCATCTCTTGACATCATTTTATCTTTGAGTACACACAAACTTCCTCTGGCATATTTTTTTTAGTTATATTTACTCCAACCAAGTTTGTTTAGCAAGAACGAAATTTATTTTACCCTATGTATTTTTAAGGGGCTTGTGTACATTTCTGGAAGGGAAATAAGCAAAAGAATATCATTACTCCAACCAAGTTTGTTTAGCAAGAACGAAATTTATTTTACCCTATGTATTTTTAAGGGGCTTGTGTACATTTCTGGAAGGGAAATAAGCAAAAGAATATCTTTACGTGTATTTTATACTACTTGGATGAACAGAGTTATTGAGAACAAAATGAGTTATTGAATATAAGGATAGGCACGTTATTTTTTTTTCTATTTGAAAAATATGACATAAATTTTAATGGCAATACATTTGCATAATGTATAGTACCTGTATACCTATTTTCACACCATATGTACTTACACTTACATGATACTAAACTGATAATCCATGTATCTTTTCATGCGTAGGCGAACGTTCATCCAACTAAATAGCATGCTTATGTTGTTTCACGGTTTAATATTCCAAATGGCAAACGGTGTTTGCTCCAGCTCAGGTAAAGTAAGAATTTTAACCGGATTGGACACATGTTAAAAAATATGCATGTAACTTTCCTTACCTAGACACCTGAGTCTTACGGCTCCATGTTGGAACTCAGTTGGAGGGGAACTAATCCTATTCAAATGAAAGATGGGAGCACACGTAATTTCCTTAAAGACGGAGATGAGGTTATTATCCGAGGTACGTTTTCAGAATAAACTTACTTCCTCTACCCATTGCATTTCAACTTTTTTCATATTATGCAGAACCCGCTTTCCCTTTATTATTATCCAAATTTCCTGTTCCCTCAGCCCATACAAAGAAAGTTTGCAGCTCTGCAACATAACGGACGAATAGAATGAGTATTTTATAAAGTAGAAACACAAACGTAACTCTATAAAGCAACTTGGCGTCCAGCAGCGCTATGCGCAAGAGAAGCTGTTCCACTTTTACCTACCCTAAAGAAACACAAGTGTATAAAGTACACCCCAACCGATATAATTTGAGATTTCAAAGAAAGTTATCCGTTACAATTTCACTTTCTTGTATAACAGGCAAGTGTATTTGATACACTATAATATGCCTGTGTCATATTTATACTTTTAATACAAAAAAGTTCACGTTTACAGTCATGACTTACGTTTGTTTATATATGTGTTATTAAGCTTCAATATCAATGCTCTGTAGAATGTGTAGAAACGGTTTTTGTATTACCAAGTGTTGCGTAATCCCTGAAATTCTCCCTTACTAAGTAGTCAGAGACTGACTGCAGTTGTTTAGTATTTTTACTCTATGAACAATGAACAAGTTTGCCTGTTGGATGTATCTATCCAAGTTCGCTTGTCGTTGAGTCTTTTGTCTATACCTACATACATGAATCGTTTTTAATTTCCATCTTTTAATTTTTACTCTATTGTTCTTTTTCTACGCACAGGATTAGCCAATGGGGACGGATACAAAGTTGGATTCGGCAAATGTGCTGGAGTTGTTCTTCCTGCTTCACCAATGTCTTTGTAAATTTTGATTTGATAATGCTAATGCTCTTCTCTTTTTTTACTTTGAACTTAAATACAAGAGGAAATAAGAAAGGGCACAAGGTGAGTTAATGAAAACTTAATGAACTTTTCGCCACAATGACCTTTGGTTGAATGTCAAATTGTCAGATTGAAGGAAAATATTTTTATGCTCAATTTGCACTTGAGAAACAAAATATCTTGTTGTTTTAATAATTGTTGAAGTTGGAGCGTAAAATATGAAAATTTATTTCGTTTTAATATATAGTGTCGCAAAATTGAAATGCCTGAAATTGTAAAAGGATGAAATTATAACAGCATTTTATAAATATCCTCTAAATTGTTTAATGTCTCTAAATATCTAATAATATTGAATACAGAGTTTTCCGTTCTTGTGCACATTATGTTCACTCCCAACAAACAAATATGAATGACTGTTGACATTAATATTAATATGTATGTACATGTATAAAGTGAGATTAAAATGCTATTCCATCTGCACACATTCTTATTATTATGAACGAGTGTACTAATAATGTATATAAAAGCTGCAAAACAATTTGATTTCTTTCGTGTCGAGCAATTTCGGGAGTTACTGCTTTCACATCTAAGTTATGTGTTAAAGTATGGTTGGTGTTGATATTTCCTGAATATTTTACCACGGAATCAAGTTCAGTGAGCATATATGAATTTTGAATACTAACGTGTACAATTTGTTTATTTCTTAAATACATTTCCGGCACCTTTAGTTCAAAGCGATTGCAATGTGAATGTTTATATGTATCACAATAATTTCGTATGTAACTCTTCGAGAAGAAAACAGAAAAACTACATTTATACATACCTATAACAAACATTAGCATATTCGCATCATACCAACAAGGCAAAGTATAAAAAGTTGATTGTCGCAACTTACAACACTTTCCCCATTTCTTTTCATTGCGCTTGTTTTTTTTTATTTTACTATCTTATTCGTAATATTTTTCAATGGAGCATTTTTATTATCTTTTTGATGTTTGTTTCATCTTCTCTCTTTCTTTATTTCGGCCTACCTGGTTGTTGATGAGTCATGTGAAGAGCCTTAAAAAGGTCGACTCTATTATATCCCATGTTGTTATTATGAACGCGATGTTGTTGGTCTGGCCCACCACCACTTCGTGAGGATCCATAAAGGTTGCCAAAACTTACAGCGTGACCTAAGCTTTTCTCTCCAAATGGAATTGGGGCGCCAGCTCCGGGTCTTCCCCAAAGGCTATCCCATGTTTGGAAATGTCGTTCTGTTGCCATTCTTTCACTCTCTTGTTGCTTTCTCGTAAGCCATGCCTTTTCCCTTAGCTGAGAAGACAACGTCTCGGCAACTTCATTGGGTTGTACAGGATGAAAGAACTCGTTCCGTGGGGAGCTTATAAAAGAATATGAGTAAGAAATTACATTACAGACTCACATAAAGCTCCTAATTTTGAGTGTTTTTGTCTATTCAGCGAAACACAAACAGAAAATAGGGACATTAAATGACATATGAGAAAAGATGAAACGACTAAATAAAATTACATTCTTGTTCCCAAAAAAAACTAGCTTCAATGAAAAATGAAAATAATTTTTACATAATATGTAAGTATAATATATGTAACCTTTTCTGTGAATGTCTCTATACACGTAGGTGTGATGAAATACAATAAAGTAAATATTACTAATCTTGTCATGTAAAGTTTTCACAGAACGTTGTTTCTATCTTCACTTACTGAACATAAGGTCGAGTCACATCAGTCGAACTGAGACCATTCAACTTGGGCAAACTGTTGAATTTCCTCATCAATGGTGCAAGCTCTGTCCCACTTTTATTGTTACTTCCAGAAATACGTTCAGCATAGAGAAGGTGATCGGATGCAGCCGAGGGATGAGTTTTCCCACTTGATACACCACTGTTATCACCATTTTCAATAAATCCTTTTCTTGTGATTTCTTTTATTGCAGCACTTCCCAGACGAGATCTCCACTTTCGTTTTTCCTCCAACTGTCTATCAAGATCCCGTTTGTACTCCAACACTTTGTCCCGGTCCATTAGGTATCTCATTGTTTGGTCAAAACCTCGGGTATCCTTTTGATGATAGCGAATTTCAGGATCACCTCTCAAGCTGGTTAGCAGTTTACCAGAAGGCGAGCGACGAGGAGAACCTGCTCCGCCCATTTGCTGGATTGAAACTATACTACCCAACATTGCTGGTGGTGGTGGTGGTAGCTTTCCAAAGTTCTGCATTATTATATTGGATTTGAAACAGGGAGAAACAAAAGGTAAGTGCATGTTAGTGGTTGTATATTGTGAAAAATTCAAGGAAATACATTTTTACATAACGTAATAAGATGTTTACTGGAAAACAATGAATGTAATAACGGATACATGAAAAATTGAATTGATGTTTTTTTTCTCGTATTTTCACTTTTCTGACGACTTACATCACAAGAGACCGAACCACGAATCCGGCTAGATATATTGGGAAAGAAAGGTTGCTGATCCACTCCAGGCGCTACTTTTGGTCCATTTGTTAGGCTTTCTGATGGATTGGTTGCTGTTGGTATTTGATGTACTACCACCGGTGAAAGAGGAGTTTTTGGGGTTGGTTGTGTTATTGTGTATGGTGCTGGTCCAGGAATCATTTGGGGAATCTCTAATGTTGGAGATTGATGACGGTAATATTCATTTTGATTCTTTTCTCTATCCTCTGAAGATTGATTGTCTCTAGCTCTTCTTTTTTGCGTTTCCAAATCCTTTTGGCGTTTTTCCTTTTGCTGGAAAATGAGTTGAAAGCAAAAATGTAAGGCAAGAAATCATATAACTATAATATTCTCTGCTATTGAGCAAAAGGCACTTGTTTCAATGCACTGAAACAATGTTACATACTACCATATCCCGCTGCTAAAACACACTAGAAAGGAACTCGAAGTGGCTTGAAATTGAAAAGCTACTTTATTTATCAATCCATATCCAATTCTTACCTCCTGTAAAAGTCTCT
This sequence comes from Lepidocyrtoides sp. E14, assembly GCA_027743805.1. NCBI lineage: Eukaryota > Metazoa > Arthropoda > Collembola > Entomobryomorpha > Entomobryidae > Lepidocyrtoides > Lepidocyrtoides sp. E14. The sequence goes on along the minus strand of JAHZMZ010003913.1, from coordinate 13,586 downwards.
CTTGAAGTTTACTTTGCCATAAAAGCATTCCATAGGTCTGGGGATCATCCAAAGCCCCGCGTGCAGGAACATGGTTGCCTCTAGTATTATTCATAGAGCCTCTTGAACCACCACTTGCACGTTTATGCATTTTTTTTAGCTTTTGACTATTTTTTTGGAAAATTTAACAAAAGAATCGACGTGTATGCTTGTTACTTTAGCTGTCTGCCGCTATCAAAAGTCAGTAACTGCTTGAAGGAGTTTATCAAATATTTACACCAAGCAATATTACTGCCCAAAAAATAACACCTACTGCGTTACCAAAAAGTAGCACCATTTCGGTTTCAGCAGGTACCTTTGTACATAGTAGTAGGTTGAAAATTATCATTCTTAGATTTGTTGCTTTTAGTAGATCACATTAGCGTGGGTGGACAGTCAAAGTGAACATTTTATTGACCACATATACCTATGCAATATGAAGCAAATTACTGAACAAAAATATAGCCTACGTAAACTGAAGTTACATATTGTACATGCAAGAATAATCACGTAAAAAACCGGAAACACAGACAAATGAAGCAACAACGTAAAAAAATCAAGTATGCAATGTTACGGGAAAATCGTAACGATCATAGCTGTATATACAGAACAGAGCCAGGAAGATTGGATGAATAGCAGACACGGTTTAATTCACAAACCATTGCACACCCAAACAAAAACTCATACTAAACCAGCTTGCAAAAAAATGACAAGTGAGAAAGCTTTATTACAAAAGTAGTTTCGACATTTTTTTTTATCTGAAAGAGCAGATTCTCTTGATTACTATACATACGGCTTGTGGTAAACTAACAACGTGCTTTTCTGAAAGGGTTTAGATGACGAATGATGGGTGCTGCAATTTTCCAGTATATTTTCTTACTTCCTTCCACCACCACCACCATCAACCTCTGACAAGTCTAATACATGATCGTTGGTGGTTAAAGCAGCGTTGATGGTGGTGCTGTTGGTGTCCTGGTTTTTACGGACTTCACGTCATCTGGCTTTGGTCATCATTCGTCTGTGTCCACCTCCACCTACTAAAAAAGTAATGCCTTTCACTTTCTCTCCAATAAACATAACACCTAGTCATACAATAAATTCGACTGGGTATGTTCCTTCCTCCTCGATACGACTTTACGTGCAGCTACTTTGTATCATTTTTTGCTATGCTTCGATTCTACTCACATTGTATCGAAAAATATTATAGCGTTCAGGAAGTAAACCTAAAGGAGGAAAAGGAAGAGTTTGTTCATGCAATATGCAACTTGCATGGTTTAACAATATACGCGATGTCCGTCCGTCACTTTTTACAAGTATATCATCATCATTATCATCATTTTCATTCTCATGCCCATACATTTTTATACATTTACAAAATCCAGTGGTCTGAGAATCCATACTCAACAAAGCATATGTACAACAACTGAAAATTTCTATGTATTGGACTTTATTTGATCAATAACTAAACACACAATAACTTGACATATCCGACCGACCGAGTTTCCTTTATATAGTTAGTAAGGTAGAAAATGGAAAAAAAGAAAAGGGATGCACGGCAAAAAAAATGTATTATGTATGCGAGTGTGCACATGTATTTATCACATCATGAATGTATGTCAAGTGAAGTGAAGTACAAGGTGCCACATGCATAAATTACATCAGGAAAAAATGTTCACTTTTTTTTATTTCGACACATAATAGGAAAATAAAATGGACATTGGAATATCGTAGCCGTACATTCACTCAGCACATGACTATACAAACATCTTAACGATCACTTTGGAGCTGCTCTAACCGTGGGTTTGATATGGAGAAATAATATGGACTTAGGAAGTAGGTATCTTTGTTTCTTTTATTTTACGAGTATTTTGTAAATGAAAGTACCTACATCGATTTCAAGAAGTTTCTTTCGAGGAACACAAGAGAATATTCTGATAGGATACGACAAGCTGGACAAAAACATTCCAAAGTTGCCTGTCCAGCCAGCCTATTGTCTCTCAATTTTTTTCTCCTCTCATCCTGTTTGACATGACAGGCACATAAAAAACATAAAAGTAATATAGAAAAACAAAGCGTAAACAGAGAACACATTAAAAAGTAACATTATAAATGACTTTTCTTTGGAAAGTTTTTTTCTTTGGGAAATAACTACTAGTGTGACTTTTTTGTACCTAATTGTATATGTATTTTATAAAATTTGTCATACTGCTGGTTAGATGATGATGTGTGCAGATAAACGTTATTTTATTTGATCGAAACATTGTAGTTTAGATGGATAATATTTTTGACACAGCTCCATTTTAATTTTACTGTGTAGCAATATTTTTTGTGCCAGTTTGTTTTTTCTTGTCAAAAAGGTAACATTTTTACGTAAGTAAACCAACTTCAGTACCGACTGCCCAAATAAAAACCATTACGCCATCCGCTACACCAATTCCTTTTCTTTTGAAAGTTAGAACAGAACATTGATGCATAAGTTATTTCTTTTTAAGTTTTATCTTTTACGTATCGCTTGTATCTGGGTGAGTGAGATATGAGTATTATTTAGAAAAACTAGATGGGCAGGCATACATGCAATCCAATACGAATCTATCGAGAATTGGATTTTTTTACAAGTGGAGAAATAGGTGACCGACAATATGTACTAAAAATCCATTTTCTAGAAAAAAAAAGTTTTCAAAACTCCTTGGGAGTTGAGAACCTATGAACAAGAGTGTAGAGAAAGTACTCAGATATAACATACCACACCGGAAGCAAGCAATTTTCAGCCTACTTTTTTGTGTATATTTGAACATGCATGTAAGTACGACGGTACAAGTATTTTATGCGGACATTGTGATATAAGCATTTTGTGTGTTAGCATTCAATCATTATTTGATTGGAAATACTTACGAAACATCCAACAATCTACTTAAATTCAATTGCAATTTTGTTTTTATGTTTGTATCGTGCCTTTTCATACAACATTAAGGTGTGGAGTGGATGTTTTGGCGTTTTAATATTTGTATTCTATTGCATCCTCGAAACTTTGTTTCTCTTACAGGTGAAAAACAAAATATAGTTTATCATATCGTAAAAGTTTGATGCTTTTGAAAACTGAAATCAGCTTTTAGTGTGGAGGTTATTTCTTTTGAAACACTGAAGCCATGAATGCTGCAAAAGGTCCCTCTTTTATTGACACTGTTAGGTTGTGGTTGAATTCTGCATTGGAGTGAATACAATGTTCTTGAATGAATTTAGAACCAAGACAAGGCATATATTAGTTGCCAATCAAAATGAAACCGCAGTTGCACTTTGATGTACTACTAGATCATTTCGATGAACTTGTTTGTAACATGCTTGCCTGCAAAAGTTAAAATCATGCTGCACGCAAAAAAAACCTTTAAAATGTTTTTTGTGGAAACTTTGCAGCTTCAAGGCCAAATATTACAAACTAATGAAAATAAAGATTTGAAATTTATTCAAAATTATAAATTTCTTTCTGGTTGGTTCCGGTATTGCAGGAAAATGTAAAATTGTAAGTACATAAATTACATTTACTGCCACCTTTTGCGGTAACTTGAAAAATTTGTTCTTTACAACTAGAAGCATACATCACTGGATTGCATGACAAGTGTCTATATTACCCACTTGTACCGTTGCTCAGGACCTGCATTGACATGAACGATCATTATTAACAGCAATTTATCATTCCTTCTTCCATCGTCACCAATAATTTGACTTGGGAAATAGAACAGGAACTGTATATTATCAGAGAACGAGGACGTGTATGTTTGCAATGCATGTGTTTAATATCAAACTGCTGCTGGAGTTACACAAGTACTGCGTAGTAGTAGGGACCAGGTATTCAAATTAACCATGCACTGTCCTAGTCCTAGCCAAGTCCAGAATGTAAAAAAGTGCATACAGTGACAAATATTGTTACGTTGTTGTGCATTGTGTTGATTTGCTGTATTGCATTTCTCAGATCATTAATTTTGCTTAAAAAAACTAGAGCTTATTACAAAATAGACATAATAAATAGACCCAGGGTTCTCATTTTCACCGGCACAAGAAAATTGACTTTCTTCCTTTCTTTCGTCTCGTCTCGTCACAATGTAAACATGGATTAGATGAATTGAAAACCCAAAATGTCACGCTGAGATGTAGTGCTAATCTATTATCATGTCATAGTCATATCGTAGTTGGCTTCATATTTGCATCCAGCTAGACTAGTTCATATACCTAATAATCATAATACATACACAGTTGTGAAAGGGAAATCTCTTTGATAGGATGACCCAATTTTCCTAAAGTGAAAAAAACAGACTTGGGCCAATTTCTTAACAATACGACCGGTTTGTATCGCGAATATAGTAAATTGCACAGCTTTCCTTGTTTTATCAAAATACCTACATACTGATACAACGATACAAGTGACTGCATTCTTATCGTTATTATGTAAGTAGTACCATCCGTATCTCTGTGTTCCTCATATCACATTGTTTCAACGATTTTTCATATAAACTCACAATTTTTTTTCTAAATCAGCAGCCAAGTAGATTACATGGTCCATATTCGCAAGGTCCTTCCTGATTTACAGTCGATTTCAGAATAGAGTGTGCTGTTAGTCTCTACCTTTTTACTTGATTAGTAAATTTGCTTCTGTGCATTATATTCTCCAGAAATCTTGTTTTGTGAACTTTCAATCTTGTTTTAAGTCTGCAGCAGATGCATGTTTTAGCCATAATATTGCGTTTCATGTGGTTAAAACAATGTTAACTTTAATCTTGTGAATAAACCGGATTTTCAATATTGGCCATTTTTAGTTCTTACGATACTATTCAGTTCTATATGTGCATAGGTATGTATAATTCAATAACATACACGTCAGAGAATGACTTGCTCGTCGAATTTTTTTGGAATCGGTTGCATGAAATTAGATATAGGTACACATAGTTCGGACGAGACTGTTTTCATGAAAAGTTATGATGAGAGCTGCCACTTGCACTTGCCACCCACCATACCGGAATCTCCAAGTGATAAAGAGTGACTGCTATTGCAAGAAATTTCCTTGGATCAATTTTTTTACTAATTTAATTCCATCTACATAGAATGAATATATTTATTGAATGATGTCGGTTTAAAATTTTGTCGTTTTTTGTACTGCTCACACTTATGTGTTCATCACCAACTGGGAGGCATGTAGCATGTACCACGATAATATTCCCAGTTACCACCACCACTCTGAAATCGACCACTGACTGTATGCTGTTGTCATTGTACATTATTAAAACCAAGTTACTTACTACTGAATGAATTAAGTAGCCTTTTGTATGACTGCTTACATAAAGTAGGGCGTTTTCAGAAACTTTGAGTCATTGCAATTGACAGATTTTAGCTGAGTCAGGCCAGTATTACAGACAGTGAGTAAAATGAGCACATGGCTAGGTTTAGGTCATAGTAGGTGGAACGAACAAATGGTAGATTACTTTTTGGAATACAGCGGAAATTAGACTCGACTCTCTAATTATAAAGGCATGCTTATCTACTGTGTCGTGTACGGGATTCGATTAGGTGAACAAGCCTCTTTCATGAGAATAAAAAACTATTAATCATGATGTTATATAGATTTAAAACATAAAAAGTTGTAATACGTTATGTAGTTCTATTTACTGCACCAAAATGCCATCGATTTTTCGGTGATGGTTATTTTCATCTCTCAACTAAAAAATTTGCAAAAACGTAGTTTGTATTAAATCAGCAAATGGACAATAATATTGATACCTTTGCTAAAATTTAATTTATTCAAGTTTTCCAGAGAAAGATAGGTACAGTCATAGGTCATATGTATTTGATGTAATACATTCATTCATACAGTCAAATAAACACTAAAAATGAAACCATAAAACGACAGCAAGCACTACCGTTCGTTATTTTGAATTTTGATGCAAACATGCAGTTGCGGTAAAAAAGTATTTATATGCTACATAAAAACTAAATAAACATTATAGCCTGAAGAGAGTTTTCTGTATATTATGCTTCGGTTTGAAACTTCTCTACTTTCACCGTCACCGTGTATTTTAGAAACGAAAAACATTCTTGTGATTCACGAACTTAATTACTGCTACTACTAATTTAGCAATATAGTAAGATAAATATTTGAAATGGTGTCTAGTTTTTAGTTGTAAATAGTGCAAAATTTTGGTTTTCAAACGGCAGCTTGGTTAGAATACTGGAAATTATGATGATTAAATGCAGTCCATATAGGTATGTATACCATGTAATGTTTGTTACGTAGTACAAGTTCCCAAAACTTTTAGTTTATTCATATCGTTAAAGTAAACAAATAAGTACAAAGTATAGTAATATTCTGTTGCTAATAATTTCAATTCAAAATTTCGCACATGCATTTAGGTTTTAGGTTCTACTAAGCATAAGTGTAATATGTTGGTAGTCGGTAGTAAATACTAGTACCGTGCCGCGTACATTTGCATCGAGAACTTCGCTGTGTATGGACTATGAACATTGAGTTTCGTAGTTCCCTATAATAATGGTCTTTTTGCGTAGGTGGTGGTATGCAACTTTTTACTTTGCTAAATGTTGGCCCCTAGCCATGAAGACCTAATCTCGTAAGAATATCTTGTTCTCAAAATGTATTGCTCTAGATCCTCAGGAAATAACTTGGTAAATGAGTTTTGTTTCTCATCAAATCATATACTTTTATTGTATTGCGGCTAACTTCTTTTGCAGCCCAGTCAGTCAGTAGTAGGAGAGGTTATTATTTCGTCAATCATCGTTGCATCTTTGGTGTCGTCATGTTCCTTATTGTTCTCATTTTGAAGTACCTCAGCTTCCATGTCATCTTCAGCACGACCATCCCCGTTGTCGTTATCCAAGCTTTCTTCAAGTTTCCCGTTATCTTCACTCTCTTCAAATACTTTTTCTTCTTTTATATCACCTTCAGAGTCCATTGTTTTAGCTTTAGTTTCGGCTTCATCTTCATCATTTGTTTCTCCTGACATTGAAGTAGTAGAGGAACGTGATTCTGCTGAGCTTTCGCTGCCTTCTCCAGAAATACTGTCGGTCTCACTAGAAGTTGTAAGTTCGTCTGTGTACTCTCCAGCCTCTTCTGATGAGCTATTATTTGTGTCATAGTCGCTTTCTAAAACGGTTCAAATACATTATTCACCAGAATTGAGGAAGCCAAAGAATTAGTCTAGCTTTATTTTAATTGCGTATGTGAATTTTCCCCTAATAAAACAGCAAAACATATGACCTTGGTTGACGTTCTCGTCTTCCTTACTGACAATTTTTTCTAGTACTGTCTTGTACTCTACCACGAGCTCGTTATTCGGCTCCAATTTTTCCACTGGAATGTTTTTTAAAGGAGAAAATCCTTGAAAAAATGTACTATCACCAGAATAAAAAAATGAATTTAACATGCTTATTGTAGATATATGCCAAGCAAAACAACTTACCTTCCTTTGCTAAAACTAATGCGTTTTTGTAGTCTTTAGTCATAACTGCTTGTAAAAACTTTAAAAACAACATTACACAGCTCAAATAAGTCGTTCCAAATATGTTTGCCGCTCAAATATATTTTTATCAAAATAATTAAATTGGATTTGGATATATATATGTGAAAACTTGGCATGATCATCACCTCAAGAATCTTTTCAAGAGGACATCCATCCGTAGCAGACTCTTCCGCTTGAAATTCTTGATTTGAGTTTTGAGTAGTAGTACTTCTACTGTTGACAGTTACTGAGCTCATAGTGGGCATTACTGATGGTAGTGATGCTTGATTATTCATTGTAGCGTCACCGCCACCACCTCCTCCATTTGCTCCATGACCAGAGGTCTGCTGTATTGCACCTGATTCAGATGCAGCAACTGATACAAGCGAAGACACTGCAGATTTTGAGTTACCATCTTTATCACCTCGATTTGGGAAAATGGTAACTATCGACTGGGTGGATGACTGTACGGTTGAAGGATTTGCTAGCTTGCTAGCATTTATTTCGCTGAGAGCATCTCTCATCATTGCATCACTTACAATAACTTTTGCAGCTGGAGCTTGCTCAATTTTTCTTTCCAGTATTTTTCTCACTACTTTCACATCGTAATAGTCGATAGCGTCCTCTTCGCTACTACTGCCACTGCCACCACCACCATCCTTGTCATTGATGACGTGTTTGATCTCATCTTCCGCTAAAAGCTTCACTTTCAGCTTGTTAGGATTTTTGGCAATTGGCTTATACACTACAGTTGTTGAAGTAACCGCTGAAGTTGTTTCAAGGGGTTTTCCCTTCTGTTTGACTGATGCAGCTACATTAACTTTTCGTGATGCTTTAGTGGTCACAGGTTTGGTTTTGACATTGATATCATCTCCTGCCTTATGCTTTCTCTCCGATCCTCTTGACGTAACGGCGGTGTCTAGTGTAGACTTTTTCATGTTGAAATTGTCGAATAACTGGGATCGAAAGCTAGATAAATCTGCAAAGGCATAAGAACAAAAGAATCGTTGAGTGAACTTGTACTTTTGTACTCTTTCAGACCCATTATTCATCTAAACGAGAAACTTCTTCAATTCCAAACAAATGGGAGAAAAAGTTTTCGTTAGTGCTTGCTCACGACGGTCATGGAGATTTTTCAACGTAGGATCACTCGTCAAACGTCGTTACAGAGCCATAAGCCATTGACATGGCGGGGGCGGGTCGACAGGAAAGTTAATTAAAGTAAGTCAGATGTTCTATTACTGAGAAATCACAGGGCAAGGGCAAACAGTGTGAGTCGAGTAGGGTAGTGTGAGGAGACATTTTTTATACCTAAACAATATGCAACTTTAAGAATTCACTCGTACGTTTTGATTGATTTCATTAGATTTGAAATGACCATTTTAACTCAATGCATATTATAGTAAGGCTATATTTCAAATCAGACTTTTATTAAGACATTCAAAAGTACCGATGACGAACAAAGCGACTGGAAATGAGTTTCGAAAATAAGTTATTGTTAGATTGGTTTCTTGATTAAAAGGATTGAAAAAAATTAAGGATTAATTCATGGTATTTTTGTAGGATCACACACACTATATATAATCCATACTTTCAGTAAAAACAAGTATGTTATTATACATACGTGTACAATCACATTTTAACACAACAGCAGTACTACCAACAATCAATGGGCAGTTTGGATCATGAGAAAAACCTTCGTAAAGAGTTTGATGTCCTATCATTTCAAATGCATTTTACCTAAAACCCGTTGATGCTAATTATATGTAGGTACCCGCATCAGTTCATGCGTTTGTCAAAGAGGCAGCTCAACATTTTACAAAGCACTGAAATGGATAGCACGAGGTTTCTATTTTCATTGAAAGAATAACCAATTAGGCGAAGAGAGGAGCTGTGTGTGAAATGAGCTACTATTCTGCTGCTGCTGTAAAAGCTATCGTGTCTGTTGTTGTTTTTCAACATCATTCTGCCTCCATTTTTCTCTATCTTCCGGTCGTGCTTTCACTCAAGGTTTTTTGGATCTATCATAAGGAAATACATGGTTCGGTTCTGGCAATTTGATACCATTTTTCTTGGGAAAAATCTAAGTTGATCCTGGCATTCTTAGTCGTTCTTCCATGACTTTCCACGAATATGAAGTCGCATTAGTCACATATAACCGGTTTTTGTTCGTGAATGCACACCAGACTATCCGTCTACTTTCACTTTACTGTTTCACTTGGCAGATGATGGTGTACGTGAGCTCGACAAGGTACTTGAATTTAGTCAATTCAGTCGATTGATAGTTTATCTATTTATGAAAAGATTCCCAATCTATTGGCCCTATATTATTCAATCGGCAATGCAGTAGTTGATGGATCTCGTTCAGTCTCTTACCGGTCTAGATAGATTGCGCCATACTCGACTTGAAAAGTAAAATGAAGTTTATTTGCGGAAGACATATGCGACGTGATTGACAGGTTGGTTGAAGAATTCCAAAAATTCACAATTATGAGTGACGAACTGCAAAAAATTACAGTGTTTTCGAAAAAAAAACTAAAGTTTAAAAATATGTATAATCTCAAAGCACATGTAAACTAAATATTTGAATTTTTGAAAGTAACTTAAATCAGAATGCCTTGCAAACATTATTGGAAAGGCCAATTTTTACTTTCTTGAAAGTTGTAACAGCAATCAAAGGCTTTTTTATTCGTATTCAATTAATTACAATTATATGCTGTACCAAAATCTGATCAAAATTTTAAACCTTAACCTACCTGAAAGTAAATGTGGAATCAAAAGCGGCCAATAGCGCGCTTTCTCTGTGTCTATACTTGATGCTATGTACGGTATCAGTCCCATGTGCTGTAGATATCGATCAAACCCTTAAAATGGTAGCATGCCTTCTCATTTTTTGGCAACGATGAAAGTACAAAACCACTAAAAAGGTGACGTCAAGAGGAGTCTGCCCAGTTTTTGCCCAGTCTTGCGAGATTGATTATACAGGAAGTAAGAGCAAGCTAGTATGCTGTCTGCTATCCATTAATATTTCATGTTTTCACTAAGTGACTAAGAGTAATCAAGGTCAGTTGTGAGTGATCATGATCTATATTATTTACATATTATGCACATATATGAATCCTGCTACAAAAGACCAATTATTCATAGAAAGTATGCATAGGTACATAATGTATGTGTATCATATATTTTCATATAACTTTCTATTTGCATTATGAACGCTTTATTTTTATTACCGATAAAATTTACCACTGAATACTGTACAATAAAAAGAGGGTGCGTAAAATGATCTATTATTATTATTATATTATTATTATTTGTATACAAGCCATATTAAAGTCCATGAAGCCCTGTTACACGTTCAATTAGGTTATAATAATTACAATTTATCATTGCACATGCCAATGCTATTCAATTTTTTGTGCTCTTGCCTGATGTCTGCGAAGTATTTTTTTGTATTTTCTATGACTGGAATGTAGGGAAGGTGAGTCTTTCCGTATCAGCATTACGAAGGAAATATTTTCCGGTATGTATTACGTTATTGCTGAATTTTAATTTGGCTACGCAGCACGATGACAATCCGTTATGATTAGCTGGAGGACAAGGTAAATGAATGGCATTGCGTGACATTTGTAACAAAATTCCTCCCAAGGTTATTTTCATAAGGCATGAGAATCGGTGGGCGTACTGTACGTGATATCAACGAAAATATTTTGGTAAATTCAAAGGATTTCTTTCCTTGACACGAGACAAACTAATAACGGGAACATACTGGAATAATATTTTGGTACATAATTAATTATTAAAACAAATTGTTTTAAGAACTTTATTTAAGCCTAGCCGTATCCCTACGTGGTGATATTCTGGTATGTATTCAAAATTAAATGATTGAATGCTCGAACTCCATGTGTTTCATGTAATAAATACCTAATTTTGTAATATTGGAAACGATGTAGAGCTAGTTACACAATGTGAAGCTTCAAAACGATCAAAGAAAAACAAAATTATAGAAAGTTTGGCACAAGTTTCTGAAGTTTCATCTCAGAAGATGTCGTATACACATTAAGATAGTTAGTCTGTCCCAATATAAGGCTTGGTATGACTGACTGATGCCTTACCAAACTTCAGATACCATTTTACGTAGTAACTTTTTCGTTCAGTTCAGTTTATGCCAATTTAAATTTTATCGGAAGCTTTTGTTGCTGTTACAATCCAAGTGAATACTCAAAGTATAGATGAAACTGAGTATAGATAGTGCATTGTTGAAAAAACTAATTGCGTACTAGTTTACAAGGTAAAAAATTACAGATACCTAAATTATAAGCCGTAACCTTCATACATTTCGTTTCATAAATTAATTTAGTACAGTAATCAAAAGTTTGAACTCACAAGTTTATTTTGGCTCAGTGTATACATATTCATTTATGTTGCAAGTAAACTGCTGACGTGCTTCTGTAAGTATAGCACAGATTTGAGTCCGTAAAGGGGAGAGTTATTTTCAATTTGCGAAATGTAAAAAGAGGAAGGATCAAAGGTAACGCAACTCACGATTTGAAAACTGCGGTTTGTTGTTTTTGTTTTACTGCTATGAAATATATAATGCATGACCTGTCGAAGATTACTATGCATGCACACTTTTTCATGTAAAGCATTTTTCAGCTACAATAATCCTCTACAACTAACTACACCATGAGAAATAAATCCCCATGTAGCGTTTTTTCTTTGCCAAACTGTAAGCTCTCGTTCTTAACTCCCAGTTTGCTGCTATTTTCAGACTGCGTGTACAAGTGCATAATAAATGCATATATTTATTTCTTCCCTAATGAAAATTCGTTTAAAGTAGCAAATTATTGCCCAAAGGGAAAGATTCCCGTTCCAAGCCTTTATTTTATGCCCAGTGTAACAAGGGAATACGTATTTGCCGATTATACATACAGACCTGTGTAGGTCTTTTGCTGAAGAAAAATCATCTTATGACCAATGAAAGCTGATACTGACGTTTAAAGAAATTTAAGCGTCCTCTAGTTGCCTTTGACAAGGCTCAAATTTAATTACAAAATTCATTTGTCTAAATATTATATGCCATGTTATTTCTTCAATGGGGTAACGTCAGACAATAAACAATGTAATGAACTTAAAAATAATGAAATAATTTGGAGCGCTTCTTTTGTGTTTTTTGAATCAAGGAATTTTTTATTGTTAGTTGATTCACAGGAAAACCTAATGAAGTGTAATAAGGAATACAGACTGTATCTGTATGACCTACTCGAAACAATTGTTGGTTGCACTTACTGTTTAGGCCATTTTCAAAGTAATAAAATAGATGTTTGTTTGCTCCAACCATTTTGCACTATCTTCTGACTTCCACATGATTATTTTTATTACTAAAGGTCTGCTATGTATTAATACTATTTTGGAATATGCACGTAAATGCATTTACTAATGTTGTTACCAGTTGTAATTGTAAAGAGCTTAACGATCACATTTTACTGGAAAATCAAGTTTTAAATGCAACTAATGGTTGATCTGAGTAGCAGTTATCGCACCTCAAAAGGTTTCATTGTACTTTTGCAAGCATACACTTCAGCCTAATTTTGATAACATAACTTTCTACACCTTACCTGAGGTTAGAGGTGCACAATGCATGACATTACTGAAAATCTAGTTGCTTTACTGTTTCAATTTAAGAAAAATATTGTGCCGGGTCAAAAGTCTGTGCATTATACCTACTCGTTCGCAATATAAGAAATATATAAACCCATAAATAAGGATTTGGTTTTTCCCCGCTTGCAGCATATTACTACGAGAATTGTTTTCAGATTTACCAACGAAGTTTTGCTTTTGTGGCTTCCTGTTGATAATAATGAACACCTTATTACCAAGAGCTTTACTACGATTGCGGCTCAAAAAGCTGCCACCTTTAGGAAATCTTGATCAATTAAACCTTAAGCCGTTGCTAGTTGTAACTCAACTTTATTTTTCTTTTCCACCTGCTTGAATACCTTTCCATGTGACCCCCAATGAAAAAAGAATGACTGAATGATTATTTGTCACTCTGATTCAGTCTGCAAA
>JAHZMZ010003912.1:0-22448 GCA_027743805.1 Lepidocyrtoides sp. E14 | reverse complement strand
ATTTTAATCTCGACGTGCATCATTTGATCTTAACCTCTACAACCTACGAACCTACCCAGATATATACTCCAAAAAATATACATCCACTTACTCTTTACATATCTTTCATTAGCTATGTAGCTTCCATAAACCAAGTTATTATTAGTTAATTTTCCAATCTATTTGTATTATCTAGACTTTCTTGATTGAAGCACATGGTTCAAAGAAATTTGAAACGTTTGCACAAAAGATGCTAGCTATCAGTTCCTGGGGTTCTGTTTAAATTGATTTTTTAAAAAAATTTTAGCGATGAATAATAATCCTAACAACCCGGAGGATACGTCCCTCCCTCCACCCTCTCCTTCTTTCTTGGAAAGATGGAAAGGATCGTGGATGTTAACTGTTCTGGGAGCTGTTTACCTTGTTGGGGAGTTAGGACACTACCTAATTGGAGTAATAAGTCGCCCGGTAGCACACGATCTTCATTATGGAGATATAGGTTGTCTAGAAAGGCCAAATGTAGAAAATTCACACTTTGGCATTTGTGAAAATGCCGAAACTGAATACAAGCAAGTGCCAATATACTAGATGAATGTAGCCTAAAATGTTTGAAACTTTCTTTTAAATCCAGTTTGGGAAAGTACAATAAATCTGTACTTGTTTTACAGATGTACAAATATTACTAACCATCGTGGAGATTTTCTATGCGAATGGGATTACACCGGATTGGGTATGGCTTATCAAGTGCTGGCCGGTCCAAGTTTCATGGCAGTTTTTACAGTGGCCGGAATCTTTTGGGGAATAGCTGCAGATAAGTTAAATCGTGTTTATCTATTGTTTGCCTCCACATTGCTGTTCAGCATATCGACGGCTTGCACTGGTTTGTGTACAGAGTTTTGGCATATACTAGTTTGCCGAATACTTCAGGGAGTCGGGTAAGGGAGAATACGGCAGTTGAGCAAAATGCAATATAGTACTGCACTTTAAAAAAATCAAATGTTAGTAATGCTAATGTCAAGTCTCTCCACGTAGGGTGGCAGCATGTAGTCCACTCGCCGCAGGAATGATTTGCGATGTTTACAATCAGAAGCAAAGGGCAACTGCAATGAGTCTTTATAACTGTGGAATGTATATAGGTCAGTGTTACGATAACTCAAAAAAAAAACTGAACTTTGTACAACTTTTTCTGTAATCGGATAGGTACCTAAATATTTTTTCCTCTTTTTGATGCAGGTTACGGCTTATCTTATGCAGTTGGAACATACGTCACTGCAGAAAATGTTTTTGGTGAAGTGAGTATAGGTTATTACAATGTGTGTGAAATTTCTTAAATGCATTATATTTAATTGTGAAACGTTTTTAAAAACAGGGATGGAGATCCACATTTGTTCTCTCTGGCGTGCCAGGGATTTTTATTGCACTGCTGCTTGTTTTAACCGTTAGTGATCCCAAACCCAAGACTACAGAAAATGCTGATGAGGACAAATCAGCAAAAGAGGCTAGTTACAATGCTTATGAAGCTGTGACCTCCTACTCTACTCACCCGGATGGAATTGGTGGCGGCGCTGATGATATGGAGTCTCTAATTAATCACAATAGGGAGCAAACCGTGGGCACTGCAGTTGAAGCGGAATCCAACTGGAAACAGTGCTTCAAATTTGTTATACTTTATCTCATATTGGCAGCTTGCCTCAGACGATCTGGTATGAACGAATCAGATTAAAAGTGAAAGTAACACTAATCGTGACGCGTCATGTTCATCATCATCATCTTTTTACATTACTTTCTATGAACCCAAATGTAGCCGGATACACCCTCAGGTACAACTCCGCACTGTTTTTCCAGGTGTACTATCCGGGATACGATGTTGGCTGGTGGCTGACTGGAATTTACTGTGTTGGTGGTGTGCTAGGAAGCATTCTTGGTGGCGTATCCTCAGATAAATTGGTCACTAAAATGGGAGTTAGATCTAGAGCTATTGTGTTGGCTGTTGGACAAGTAATACTTTGCATACCTCAACGCTACACATGAACAATTTATGCATGTTTAATTTTGAATTAGTCAAAAAAACCAATGCAAACCTGCACTTTTTTGTTGCTGCAGTTGATTGCCACGCCATTTAGCGTGGCTATGTTCTATTTGGATCCACCATGGGTTTTTATTCCACAAGCAGTAGGATATTTATTTGGTATGATATGGCAATGTATTTTTTTTCACCAAAAGTCAAAAAAATTATCGGTACTTACAAATTAATTTGATCTTTTTATCAGGGGCAATGTGGTTTGGTGCAATGTTTACAATTTTGGTAGAGGTAAGTCAATATATGTGCAAGAGTGAATGGCACACTTCATTAATTTAGATGGGACTCGACAAATCTGTGTATATAAAGGATTTATTTTAAAGAGCCATGATAACATTTTATCTTTAGATTACACCTAGCTCTATTAAGTCTACAGCGTTTGGAGTTGCATTTTTTATCATGGAAAATTTTGGTGGCAATTTTCCAGTTATTGTGCACAACTTGTCAAAACTCGTTGGCTACAGGATGGCACTTCTTATCATGTACCCTGGAGAACTTATTTTAAGTAAGTGATTTATCATAAAGAACTTTTGAAAATCACTATACTACTGTTGGATAACTTGCTAATCCTTTTTCACCTTGTTAAATTGTCAGGTGCTTTCTTTTTCTTCCTGACTTTTTTGCTACTTCCCAAATAGTCCGGATTTCATTCCCATACTGTTCAAACTTAGCGTACATTTATACTCAGCATAATATAGGTTTTGTACATTTCAACAGGACTGAATTATTTGCAAATGTTTATTTTTTAATTTTACTTGCATACTTTTTATTACATTCAAAATAATAAATGTTTACAAATTGCAATTCAAATATGAATGTGAAATTGGAACAGTTACAAGTATTCACAGATTACGCCGCTTTTTGTAAGCCACTTGTGCGTACAGTCACTGTAATGTAATGTAAAATTGGTGTATGAATTTTGTCAATAGTCAAAGGCGTTATAGCACATAATATGTATATGTATATACATCGCCACAGCTTTGAGGTGGTGGTGGTGGTTGCGTTCCATAACATTGCTATATTTACAACATATTTTTCAACTTTTTTGTCAGTGAACGTAACATGAAAATTAGTCATTATTAAGTGGCTGTCGATACAATGAAATGTTAAAAATATTAAGTGAAAGAAAGTAAATAAAATTAAAATTTGATTTACTAGTCGTACCCGAACGCATCAGCAGTGGAAACATTTTTGAATTTAGCTGTGCATAGTGCATACCCAAGTATTGAACATTGGCAATTCTTCCAAAATTACATACTATGATAGAATAAATGTATCATACGCATTTCCAAATGCAATTATGCATCATCATCGTATCTGTTTACACAATGAAGATTAACTTGATGGTATTACCTGTTATAAATAAAAAATCATTTCTGATTATTCCGGCTGGACAAGCGTCAGTAACTGAACAAATTATAATCAGGTTGAGAAAAACATCCCAGTTTATTAGAAAACCAGGTTGTTGGTTGCTTTTTAATAACAAACAATGAAAATCTGTTTTTTATCAGTCAGTAA
Organism: Lepidocyrtoides sp. E14; assembly: GCA_027743805.1. Taxonomy (NCBI): domain Eukaryota; kingdom Metazoa; phylum Arthropoda; class Collembola; order Entomobryomorpha; family Entomobryidae; genus Lepidocyrtoides; species Lepidocyrtoides sp. E14. Next base: position 18,871 of record JAHZMZ010003912.1, on the reverse strand, counting down.
TAGATAAGTATGGCTGTTTTGGCATCTTCTTTGTGATAAATTGCGTGCTCTGATTTTTAAGTACAGGACTACTGGCACGGATTCCTGTTAAAACCTTTTGAATTAATTGAAGAAGATAAATCGGATTGTATGGATGTCATTTGAATTAAAACTCAACAAATGATTCACTATTATTATAGTGATAAATAATTTATCATAAAATCAAAACATTTATTGAAATGATTCAAGAATGAAAGCATCTCTGAGTACGAATTAATCCCGGTTATTACATAAAGGTGTAAAACGTCAGTAAATTTGATTAGCTTTGCATATAATTTCTTATACCAGATTTGTAATTTGTCATGTCAGACACACTAGGATGCAATGCAAGTTACATTGCCTAATCATGTAGGTGTGTGTGGCTTATAATTTTGTATAAAACTGGTATTTCATGAGTTCCGACATCAGTTCAACGATACAACGGCATTCGTACGGAATAGCATACTGTGCGGGACAGTGAAAATGGCAAATTTTGGAAACTTGGTGGTATTGTGTGCCTTCCTAGCAGTGGGTTTCTCATTGTCGCTTCCGGGAGCCTTTGCCGCTGCGGGTAATGCAAGTATTAGTTTTCGTTTGTCAGCCAAGTAAGTTTATTCATCATGATGACTTTAGTTCTCGTTTATTCATCTTAAAATTAAATGCATGATTAAACAAATTAAAAATTATTTCTTTCCAGAAATCTTCCGGCATTTGATCCCTTTGGTGGTAGGTTCAAGTAACTTATCAATATACATACGTATTTCATAAAAGCATCTCTTTGCGTGCGATGATTTAGAGGGCATGTTCACTTTATATGAAACCAACCTGCAGGTATATTACTTGAGCTGTAAATACCTTTTACAACAGTTGTACTCTTATGTAATATGATATTGTAGGATACCCAGACCCATATGTAAATATTACGTATGAAAATCCACCAAACCCTCCACTGAAACTGGGTGAAACTTCAAAATTATCAGACACTCAAAATCCAACTTGGCCTGAGACATTTAATGTAATCTATATAAATGGATCTTCTCAGGTAAAAAACTAATCTAAACGGATGTCTCTATAAAGTCGTTGTATTTAACAATGCATTGCATGGCTTTTTTTTTTATCTTTTTAAGCGTTTGACGCTGGACTTGTATGATGAAGATTTTGATGCAGACGATGTAAGTGACCATTCAAAATTGTCTATATGAACACTTGTAACGATTGACTTTGGCTATATTTAATATTATTTACTTCAAATAGTACATGGGAGCTGTAACAGTGCGATTAGATGAAATCCTTTCCACTTTTGGAGGCGTTGTAGAACGTAATGTTGTTCTGAACAATAGCACAATTAACGGCCAAATGATCATTACTGCAAATATAACCAGTGCAATTAGCAATGCCTAAATGTATTTATCAGAGATAATTTCTATCAAATTTTTGTCATTGACGGAACAAAATGTAATAAATCTGTTTTTTGCCTTTATGCAGCTCAATAATACACATTTTCCGATTTGGAGGATTTTATGAAAAAAATCCTCGCATTTTTCATCGCCAAGTTCCTACAATCATCATATAGGGTATAACGGTTACTGTACGCTGCTGGCAGGCGAGCGAGCAGTTGCTTGGAATGGAATTCGTGTGATAGCTAGTAGTAACTCATATTTGACTGTAAATTTTACTCTCATTCACCACCAGAGCATTGCTCGTGGTGCATTGCATAGAGGTTATTCTGATGCATAGTATAATAGTCTAAGATAATAGTCGTATATATAGCTCACTCTATAGTCGCTAGTGCTATATTGTAGGCGTTGATGCTTATGTGGTACGTAGGTATTTACCAATTTTAACACAAATTTTACAATAATTTTTGCTGCCTCGTGTATGAGGTTTTGCCTGCATTTCTCAATGATTGACAATCGTCGTTTTAAAATACGACTGGTTTATCACAAAGTGTAATGGCTTGAAATTTTCATGCTCTCTCTTCGTCTCACATTTTTTTTTAATTTGTTTGTGTTGTACAATTGGTACGTACATAATTATCTGTACAAATTTGAGCGTGTGGGTAAGTTTGAGGAATGATAAAAATAGTTCAACAAAATTTACAAAACAAACAAAAACAGTAAGCCCATGATACACTGGGGCAATAGTATAATTTTTTGCGTCTTCCATTTCTCCAGCCAATGCATCCACTTATCTATAGTAGTTTACTAGTTACTAACTAGTCCAGTGGTTAGCCACTATTAATATTAATCAAATATGAGTTGTGATTTATGATTTTATAATCAGTCATACATCCCAACTCATTAGCACGTTTCTTTGCAAACGTAAGGCAACACGCAACATGACCAAAAACCAGTTGGCGATGAGAGGACACTATGTGACACAACACTTGTAGTTACTCACGTAGTAGCTAGCTGCGTTTCATATTACATCACCCTTTTCCAAAAAATGCGTCAGATCAGACACACTACCTACCTTACCTCACCTTCCGAAGTTGCATTGATGATGATGATGCGCTTTCAATTAAAATTTATGCATGCTAACTCAAAGACAGCCTTGAGTTGACTGCCCACCACCACCACCACTCACTTACCATCATCATTATCATCAACAAATCGTACTAGAACAAGTGCTATCTGTCGAATATTCTCATAATCATCACACATCGACTAGTCACTCTTCTACGACATGACGCTACAGTAGACAAAGACAAGGGTTCTTGGGTAGTTAATCAAATTGACTTTGCTTTGGTAGCTTTGCTGACTCTTTGATCATGTAAAATCAGTTACCATACACTTTTAAAGTTACCTTACATTTTGCGTGATACACCACACCACGACATGTCAGTTGGGCAGGAATCATGGTTTACTTGGTATAGTAGGTACTATTCCTTTGCTTGCTGTATTCCTAATGCCTGTGAATGCGGTATGTGGGGTACAACAATTATTGCGTTTTTGCTGTTGTTGTCGTCTATCCATATACTCCATTATATATGCACTGTGTTACAATTTATATCTATATGCACACGTTTTGTAGGTAAGCGTGCAGGAAGTTTTTTATCATAATATTCTGTACGCTCCTTGTTGTACGCTACGCTGCTCTTCGTCATCATAGTGCTTATACTCATCACAGCTCTTAACACATGCTTTTAAGAAACATGTAAAACGAGTATCATCATCATCAATCCCATCAGAGCCTCAGCGCTCAGCAACAATCGTGTGAATGATGAGATGATAATGGCAAGTTTGTAGTGTGTACATAATAGAACAGATTGACTGGTCCATTTCAATTTCTAACTTGACCATTTGACTCTTTCTTTGCACAATACATGAATATAAAAACTGCGTTTTTTTTGTGTTGGATTTTTTGCGTACTAAAATATCTTATCAGCGTGTTATTTACTTCAGCAAAAATCTTGCAACAATATAGCCACATGTATTTATATACACATGTTTATATATATAAACTCGGCAAATTTTACTTTGCTAATAGAGCTCATCATTTTTAATCCAATAATCCAATCTATCTTCCACACGAATCATCTTTTTAAAAATAAATGTACCGACTACAAACCAACTACTACTCTACTAATACGAATACGACCAGTAGTGCCACCGCCATCACCACCATTATCAGAAGATTTGCCACAAGTTTTGTTTTCAAATTCAAACGATGAAAACTCTTCTGAAATCTTGTTCTGTCTTGAATGGTTGATTTCTCTGCTGATGAGAAAAACAAAAACAATCATTCCGCTTGAAACAACCATACATTACAAGCGACACGACGACCGACGTGTGTGTGATATCCACTTCTATATCCACACTCTTTCATACTAATATGTCTTGCTAAAAATACTTGATATAAAAGTCAGCCGAACAGGCATCACCAGCCAGCAGCAGTGTACTTATGGTAGTTGTTGTAGCAGATGAAAAAGAGAAAAAAGCATTTCTTGTAAATGGGGGAGGAAGTAAGACCAGAAAAGGAAAAGGAGATACCAACTTGGAAGTTTTATAGGGCGAGGTGGCTTATATTTTTACTACAGCAGCAGCAGCAGCGCCAGCAGCACTACTTGTAGTTTGTAGCAGTATTTAGTAATAATAAAGTAATGCAAGGAGTTAGGTATATTACCTATGTACATTTTTACAGCAGAATGAATGCATTAAAGTCTTTAATATTCTTTCTTTTCTCATTTTACTTTATTTGATTTGGTCGCTGGGTTATATTGCTTGGCTCATCGGTGTATAACTACCTATATATACCTACTGCCTCTTCAGTTGTCGTTTCTGTTATTTTTTGCTCTGTATAGGCACATTACCTCTCATGGATTGAATAACTCTTCTTCTTTGCTTGGCATATTTACAAAAAGCAAAAATAAGAGTGCATTGTGTTGTGTGTAATGTCAATGCAAAAAGAACAAACAAACAAAAACACTGTTTTTTCTTATTGTAACAACATATTTTTTTTATTTCTATTACAGTACGCATAACAAAGAGCAGAAACCTCCACAGACGCCATCCCTTTTTATTAAACAATATTAAGGCAACAATGCTGCGCTGCTGACATGACGAGAGAGAGAAGTCGAAGTCCTCTTGTCCTTCCTCTCATTTCTCATCTGTTGAGACATTCATGCGTCTGGGAGGAGGATGTTATATGCTATGATGATCATCTCCCATCTCGTCCTCCCCCAAAAAATTACTATTTGTCAGTCAGTCAGTTTTTTTTTCTTGTTAAAGAAACAGTTATCCGATCCATCCTGCCTAGGAGAATTGTGCATGCAAACTGCTGTTATTGTAGCAAATTGCAATGTTAATGTTCTTTTTTGTTTCTCTCTTCTCTTGTTGCTGTTTTCTTACTAGTTTAGTAGGAGCTAGTAGTAGTAGCGCCAGCACCTCGGTAGTTGCAGCAGCAGTAGTGTTAGTAGTCGTGGTGTTTTGGTACTGACAATTGGTGATGCGTAGTAGCTGAACTGTGAAGAATTATTCCTATTCCATGCTGCTGTTACACATACTTTGATGATAATACTCCATCCATTTCTTTATTTCTACACGTTCAATGTTGGTTATGTTTCCTTACTTTGCGAGCAGTGTATAATTTTATACATACATACATCTCTTCATAGTAGCAATAATAACATTAATGCATTAAGTTGAACCAAGAAAATATTGTCTAATGACTATATGTATATATATGTATGTGCATGACTGTAAGTATATGTAAACCTATTTAGGTATACACACTTTAATTCATGTACATATTATAATAACAACTTGCTCATATCAGCATAAACTTTTTTTTGTAACTTTTCTTGTGTGTGTGGCATGCTGTAATTGTGAATATAATAGCCTGATGACTTTGATTTTTGGGGACGAATTTTTTTTACTTCGCATTCATTCCTGACAATGATGCCTTTGGTGGTAGTGGTGGTGGTGGTGGCAGTGGTATGGCCTAAGAGAGATTAGCTTTAGATACCAGCAAGCAAAAGCATAACATTTTGCCATTGCCACATTTCATGAATATGTTATTAGACTAACGAACTTTAATAAAACTACTGATACTACCAGCAAAGTTCAGTTGACACTGTTTGATTTCGCGTGAACCTTTTTCATCTTTTGCAGTGCATATTGCATTGTTGTTACACATATTTTTATTATATGCGCACACACAGCCCAAGATGCACTGCTGAGTTCCTTTTGCACAGAAAATAAGAAGAAGAAGAAGACGAAGAAGAAGGAAAAAGCAGATGATATATTGTTCAGCGATAGCAAAATGCTGATAATGGTACTGGTGGCACTGGGAAGGCAAGTAAACCAAGCTCTGGCAGCACTATTAAGTAATGCAGTATTATATATTTATAGGTATATGGAAGTAGGTAAGGTAATAAAAATAAAAATATCGCTGTTTAGTTAGTTCGGTTGTTGTAAAACTATGAGAAATGGGATGGAAAAAGGTTTAAAATAATACAGCCCAGCAGCAGCAGCAGAAGAAGAATTGCGCCTTGGATTACAAGCTTGCACGCATCTACGCACGTAGGCACCAAGTCCCCCTTTTTTACTTACAATAATGCAGTTCAACAATGGAGAAGGAGAATATGACAAAAATCATCATCATACCCTATGTAATGATAGCAGCTTCAAAAAGAGAAAAAAACTGTAAAAACTTTATAATAATACGCTACTTCCTATGATATATAGACCGTACATTTTTATTGTTACACTTGAATATTTGCAAAGTCAAAGAGACACATCAGTTGAAATGTATGCATGCACATAGCCTTACATATATGCATACATTAGTACATTTCACACAGAAATAGAATGACAAAATATGACTATAAGTGAAGAAGCTGACGATTATCTAAAGCGTCATTCACGGAGAAAGTGAACAAAAATATGGAGAAAGGTTAAATACACTACAATGATGATGAAAATTTCTTGCACAATCTAACCGTGTGACTTTTTATTTGGGTCAAAGGTCATACCGAAATTAGAATTTCTCAAATTTTGTATCGTGAATGCCGTCGTAAGGGATGTGGATGCGGATGGATTTTTTAACATGGGTTGATGATTTGGTGAGTGTTTATGCACAAAATACTATACCATCCAAAACACAGCATACCAACCAACATTGAATATAACGCAAACCAAGCTCAAAATTCACAGCCAGCAATAGCAAGCTCATAGATAAAAAAATATCATATTACTTTTGCATGTACAATATACATGCATTATATGCGTTTCTATATATGTAGTATGTACATGCCTCAATTCAGGACATTGTTGTTTTCTTGTAAACACCTAAAAAGAGTTGATATGATGACTGACTATGGCATAATATCTGGTATACTAAAAAAAATAGGTACTACATAGCACGTTCTTTTCTTGCTCAGAAATAAAAAGAGTGTACCACGTCCTTTCATGCGTTGTTTCTCTACACATACCATATTATAAGATACAGAACAGAGAACCATACGTACGGGGCCATCCATCAGTCCATCTAAAATTCATCAGTTCTTCACCAGCACTCTTTTGTCAACTCTGTTGGCTTTTTCTTCTAAACATTCTGCAAAAGTGGCAACAGTTTCAAAATTTTCTCTACAAAGACAAGTACTAATGTCATCATGATGTACTATTATTTGGGCTGTTTGGGTCAAAGGGTAAAAGATTTTTTTTTTCAAAAACTGAACTTCCCCTTACCTACTCTTTACATATATATTATATTTATATTTATATTATGACGGCTTTTGTTTGGCTGGTATGGTGGTGGTGGTATACGAAAATGTTTTTTTTCTCTTATGTATCACGGGTATTGCATAAACGGACACAATGTTAAGTTAAAGCGTGCATTTTCAGCATGCACATGACACAACTACAGACAACAGAAGCGATACGTGATAGTCACGTTCATGTTCACTTTTTAATTGCGATGCCTGACGCTGCTGCTGCTGTCTTACCTTTTTTTTTAAAAAAAAAACCTCACAACATATAATAATACCTTTTAGTTCTCGTCGTGCAATACAAATGCAAGCAATGATGATTGCACTCAGGCAGGGCAGAATATAGCAGCGATGATGATGATGATGATTGGATATATTATAAGAATAAATGCTCATCTCTCTCAATAAAGATGGGACGGTTCAATGTAGAGCAAAAAGTAAATGCACTATATTGGCGTTGTAGTCCTCTAGAGTTGAGAAGAAGGGACCTAAACGCAATCGGGTGCATTAAAAAAGCTAGGAATAAGGCAAATACTGCTGGTGGTGGTGGTGGTGGCAGTAGCGGTGGCAAACAAGCAAGTTAAAGTTAGCATGAGATCATAGAAGGAATATTGAGAGGAAGAGAAGCGAACTGCCTTTAATACTGCTGGCTGCCTATTAGCTCGCTACTCGTCCAAAAGAGTCAGGCAAAATCCAACAAAGTTGAGCTGAGGGAGCACAGAATAAAAACAGAAGTGAAGAAGAGAGCATACGATAAACATGCATGCGGAGAGACGAAGAAGAAGAAGAGACGCATTGCAAACAAGAACAAAATTGGTATACAGTTGAAAGGGACGAGTTAAAAGTGAGTTAGAAGCACAAGAGAAGAGAACTACCACTCTTACTGCTCAAAGCTATATGGGCAGTAGGCAGGAGGAGAAGAAGCAGTGAGCACTGAGCAGCGTTAGTTAGAGTTACACGTAGGTTTGCTCACTACTTGAGAAAACGTAGTTGAGTTGTCGACATCTAAAAACGTTGGTAGCGGTGTTGTATGGTGGTGGCAAGCGAGGAGGTAGTAGTATAAGCAAAAAAACAGGCTTTAGCTGAGCCAAGCGAAAGAACAGAGAGAAGAGAGAAGAAGAGCAAAGTAAAGTGAAGCTACTACTTCTACAAGAAGAGAACGACTGTAGGTAGATAAATATAAGCCGAGTGAGTGAGAGAGAGAGAGAAGTTATACTAATAAAAAAAAGTGTTTACGATGGGCAAGCCATTTTCCACAGGAGAAGCAGAAGCAAGTAAAAGCATAGGGAAAAACGACTCAAGTGTGGAATCGATATAGCAGCAATAGTAAGAACGTAATACTTTGTGTAGATATATAGTATCCAAGCTAAACTGTATATCTATATCCAAAGGCTTGGTACTACCAACTCCTCCCATAAAAAAGCAAGCTATAGTTTGAAATAGACAATTTGAAATCAGTGACGACGAGTGTCACTGGAAAAAAGGGGAGTAGGGGGAAAGTGTTGAGCGAGGTGTAAGGTTATATAGATATACGTAATTAGTGGTGGTGCTGGAATAGGGTGCGACCTAGGTCAAAAGGAGGGAGAAAGGTGTTTCCACGTATATACATAGATAATACGTATATACATTATAAGAGCAAGAGTACATTATAAATAGATCTGTGTTGCTGGCCATGAGCCAAGTGCGGGACCATTTAAATCCCGGTCTGCTGGAGGGAGGCCTCTTGGGAAGTGGTGAAAATTGTGGAGCAGAAGGGGAAGAGCACGTGCAGTCTTCAGAGGAGGACTCGTATTCAACTGACAACAGTAACATCGCTCATCACCACAACCAGCAGCAGCAGAGGAGACGTCGCCGTCAAAGTCATCATCATCATCAGCAGCAGCAGAGTACTAGGGGTCTTGACAATTCGCAAGGGGATGATGATAAAAAGAAGGAGGAGCATGAGGAGCGATATGATGAGGAAAATGTGGGAGGAGATCATGATTCCGATCCACCGATAGAAAATCAGAACCCTGAAGAAGGTAATTTTTTAAAATAGTTTTATTTAATTTATTATCATGAGAAAGTCATGTATGTAAAAAAAATTAGGAAAAATGCAAGGTTGCTCAAGTAGCCCCTGTATATGTGCTAGGTGAAAGTAAACCACATTATGAAAAAGCATTTTTGTCTTTGTTCACGCTTGGGTTGGTTGGAAAAATGAACTTGAATTCAGAGGGGCTTATTTTTGCTACATGAGGTGACTTTGGTTAAATTGCGCTCAATTATCATGCATCACAGAATTTATATAAAAAAAGTTATTGCACGGATGACAATACAAATTTTGACACTTTTTTTNTTGAATTCAGAGGGGCTTATTTTTGCTACATGAGGTGACTTTGGTTAAATTGCGCTCAATTATCATGCATCACAGAATTTATATAAAAAAAGTTATTGCACGGATGACAATACAAATTTTGACACTTTTTTTGTCACTGTTGTTTTGTCAGATATTAAATTTGCTTGTCGTTAATTTTTTCAAAATTAAGGTTGCAGATCCTTCGACTGGATTCATATTCATATTTAATAGACAGAGGAATTGGCAACTTTCACTTTGCACAAAAATCGAACAATGAATAGTTGTGAATGCTAAAACTGATTTTCGAATCATGATGATAATGATAATTGGTACGAGTAAGATGTATGAATTCGTATGTGATACTCGAACTCGAAAAAGGGCGTTGTTACAACCTTTATTGTTATATTATTGCAGGTGATGGAGTATTTGAAGAGGCAAAGCATTTCGTGGAGGATGGTGAAAGTGGTGAAGGGGAAAATGGAAATACAACAAGGAGAAAATCACAGTCTTACCACAGAAAAAGAAAAAATTCCATCCGCAACTCTGACGGCTCGTACGTACCATATAAGAAAAGGTTTCGACGCCAGCCATCCGTTCTTCCATCAAAGTTTCTCCTGGGAGGTAACATCCGGGATCCGTTGAATTTAGCAAGCTTGGCAGATGCAAAGGTGAACGCTGAACTGAATAAGGAAACTCCCAAATCATCACCCATGCCTGTACCTTCACAGTTAAATGAAGGGCAAATTCCTGACTCCATTCCAAATAAATTGAATGCCTACTTAGGAAACAGAGATCCTATGGATAGGCCGGAGAACGCAACGGCTTCTGGAATGCGTCACGGCAAGCATAAAAGACGTCATCGCCGGCGCCATGGAAGAAAACGAGCAGATAGCGAATGCAGTGTTGTTAGTACTAGCACAGACGCCGTGGAAGAAGAAGAAGAAGAGGAGGAGGATGAGGGAATTGGTGGCAAGCCCGAAAACCGGAAAAGATCCAAGACTTTCTCTTTTGGACAAGGGAGATCTTTTGAAACAAGTGATGATGATGACGGTTGCCGCGCAGAGAACAGACGAATGCGATCCAATAGTAAAGGACCACAGGACACTCAACCGTCTCAATCCAATCACAACCGGCAGCCTGCAATTGAACCTCAAGAAAGTGAACCGGTGGAGAAAGTTGACGACACTAAAGACGAGTCGGGCCCATCACAAGTGGCACAGAAAGAACTAGAAAATTTCGATAGAAAAGAACCTAGAGTAGAAAATGCATCGGTTTCGTTTGCTTCCATGAAGACACTGAATGGGCATAATGGTGAAATGAATGGGACGAATGATACGCCTAAAGTTAATGGTGTGGACCATGACGAACAACAAGCTCAGACTGGTATTTATCCCTGTAAATCAAGTGAGTATGTTCCATTGAGCAGCAGCTATGCTCCATCTCCATATATTTTTGACGCGCTGAACCCAGAGGATGGATTTGAAGTCAAACCCTTTGAGTCCCCGTCTCTGACAAACTACTGTTGCAATGCAGCTACGCCAAGTCATCTAATGGAACCATTTTCACCGCCTCCGCGACCTGAAATTCCACATTTCCAAAGACGAATGCAGATGATGTCCTCCATTCCGCACAGACATCGACATCATGAAATGTCTCTCCAGCGAGCAGTATTCCAAAAACCATTTAATCGCAGGCGGTTCCGTCACAAGTCAGATCCAATAGTTAGTCCGGTGATTCCCCAACCTGGTTGTAATAACAGACGAAATCATCACCACCACCATCATCATCATAGTCACAACCATCGACACGGCAAGAAAGGCAGTGACAAGCAAGGAAATAATTTGAATACTTCCAATACTTCCACCATTTCTAATCACAGTTCTAGCTCCAGAAAGGGAAACCTGGTCAAAACAAATAAACAGACCAATAACCATCATCCTAATAATAATACTAGATTTGAGATTATAAGTTTTCGGCCAAAGGATGAAATCTACCAGTTTGGAAATTACAAGCAATATTATGGCTACCGAACCACGCCTGATGGTAGCGATAGTCGCTTATGGATTCTTAAAAAAGAGTGGTTTCGAGAGAAAGACGTCCTAGACATTGGATGCAACATTGGGCATGTTACTCTCTCTATTGCAAGGGACTTTGAAGCTAAAAGAGTCCATGGGATCGACATTGATAACAATTTGATAACAACAGCGAGGAAAAACATTAAGCACTATATGATACATGATCCAAGTGATAAATCTATAGTCTTCCCGCATAGCTTACCCATGCTATATGGAGCCATGCAACCACCCACCGGTGTGGGGAAAGCACCACAGCAATTCCCTTTCAATGTGATGTTTTCACAGGTAAGATGAATCCACCATAATATGCAATAATAATAGAAAAGTGAGAAAATTCCCTAATTACCTGATTTTTTTTGGCAATTTTTCAAAACAGGAAAATTACGTCCTGAGTAACGATACGTTACTTGATACAGTGAAACCTGAGTACGATGTAATCATCTGCCTTAGCGGCTCCTACCACAGAAAGCGGAAATTGACGGTATGAAAATTGTTATCTTGAATTCGTTAGTAATCAGTATTTAAAATAAAATTCATGCATTCATATATGATGGTTTTGTTTTACAGGCCAAAATAAGCGAGAACTACAAAAATATAAAATTCTTACCGGATCAGTTTCAAGACTTTTTAGTTGAAGACGTAGGCTTCACATTTATACAAAGACTTGGAACCCCACATCACTCCAAAGGATTCCAGCGACCTATTCTAATATTTTGTAAGGAACCAATGAACGAGTCCTCTGACACGGGAAATAACCCTCCTTCTTGTAACAACGAAGTAACGTCTGATGCATCCAAAATTTAAGTTGTCTTTAAGTCTGTTATATTATGCATTTCGCCAACTTTTCTTCTTGTTGTTAATATTATCTTATAAGATTAAATACGAGTAAAACTGTTAGACTAGTGTATTATATTATGAAATGATGAGGAAAATATTATACATACACATTATACGCTAGTGTTTTTTTTTGTTCTAACTGTCTAACAGCAATACGCGCAAAAGCTCGCTTTCTTCCTTGTATCTCAAATCTTAAAACATACAGTACAGATTTATGATTATCATCAAAATAATGTTTGTAGCACAACATCATAATATTATTATTATACAATGACATTTTGAAGTAAAAAGATTGTTAGAAAAGTATATATATTCGCCTGACTGTAATTATGAGCACTGAAGGTGCGACACGTCAACATCAGGTAGGTATGCATATTACTATATATATTTCTTGAGAAGGTGTGCTAGATGTATTTTCATGCGATGTGTTTGTGTGCTATGTCAGATGAATGAATATAGTAATTATATTATGATAGTATACTTAAAATCGTTAATCAATAAAATACACGAAAACATTTATTGCAATCGTAAATAAAATAATTTTGCATTTGTCTGTGTCCTAAATTTGTTGGTTTCTTGTTTGCATTCAAGGAAAACTGAATTTTATTCAGATTCTTTACAAAATCTTTTAAACATTTGGATTAGTAAAGTATACATATATTAACAATTGGCGGGAGTATTTACCCACAATTCCCAACAAAATATATATACAAGGTAAATACACAAATGGTACAAAATTCAGCAACATTTGCCGGTATACATTGACATACAGTTATATAGAACAATGATTTATTACTTGTGTAATTTCATCTTTGTTACTACCTACTATAAGACTATAAATTATTACTTTTAAATGCAACAACATAGTTTTACATTACACATAAGTATCATTTTTTGCACACAGTTCTCTCGTGCAATATCAGTCAAAATACATTCATCACTTGAAATTGTACGGTGATGGTGATCGAGAAGTCGCCAATCTCGAATTTCCTCCCAACATTGGTGGGGAGTGAGATCGCCGTCTCTGATGCTGCTGTGATTTTCGTTTCGTGTCTTTAATTCGACCTTTGGTTGTGACAAGAGACAAATCTGAAGAGGAATTGGAATCAACTTTACCCAGGGCCGCCTTAACTGTAGGTTTACCGTTTCTGTTTGAGTACGTTGTATTATTGCTGAGCTTTAGTGTACTGGCCGCTACTGGCTTACTTTCTGAATAAATAAAGAATGCCCTTTGACCAACTTTCAACTCACTTCTCAACTGGGAGTAGCTTCGGATCTGCAAATTCAATCAAAATATCCAATAGATCACAAAGAGCAAAAAACCGAGTGGAAAATGTTTTTAAAAAAAAATATTTTTGTAGCAAACATTAAACACCCCCATTGCATTTTGTTAACATACCTGTCTCCCAGCCAAAGTTTTCAAACAATTTCCAATGGGCTGTGTGGGAACTCTCACGGAGAGTGCCAAATCATGTACGAGATCTTCAAACGGTTGGGACGTTTTGGTATTAAGTAGTACTTGACTTTGCAGCGATGGCCTGGCTCCATTAATCACTCGTATTGGTTCTCTGGCCATCAAAGGACTTGACAATGCTGCATTGGAACTAGCCTCTTCAATGACATGGGCGACAAGTCTTGGTACATCTGACACTGAATGGCTGTTTACTGAGCCGTATGATTTCTCCGTGACAAATGACTGGCTCTTTGGGAACGGCGTTTCTCTCATAAACCTGTCAATATTTCCATCACTCGCTGACAGCTTTCGACTGAGACCTTTGTGTCCTTTCTTATTAGCCTTAATTTCGGGCAGTACTCCACTACTGCCAAAATTGTCTCCTTCACGGGGCCCATTTCCATACTTTATCGCCTGGAAAAGTGACGATAAAGATTTTACAAAACTTTTTAGACGCGCCATATATATTGTATCTTCACTTTTTGGTACGTCAACTACATTAACTTTTCATGAGTAAAATGAACTGACTACTTTCTACGGATCTTTTACTTCGAGGCACAGTTTCCAACTGAATTGAGCGATTAAAGAAGCGTGGCAAATATTAAAGAAATATAAAGGCTATGTAAATGTGTAAAAATGTGTGCTTGACTGTGCAATATTATTATATTTTCTTGTGCGTCAATAGAATAGAAAATTGACTTTGTACTTGTAAATACGTAAGTTGTGCAGAGTATGTAAAATAAAAAGTCGTGACAGCTTTTTTTTCATGAACTTTGCCAGTATAGTACCCATACACAACGACGCTTCAACGACTACGATTTGTTCAATCAAGTGAACTGATCAGAGAATGATCTTTCTCTGGAAGCAAATCAAAGGCAACAACGTCTTTAATAGAATAGAGTGATCATTGATCATTATCAAGCAAATCACGAACTCCTTCTGTGATAAACGTGAAACCTACCAGTTTGAAAACACGTACAAGCATCAAACATCAAGTTTGCATATCTTATCTAGAGATGCATGAAGTAATTTTACAGATGGGTACACATCTGTACTTGTCTGAGAGACGTAATCTGCGTAAGTCTGCATCGTGTCTCGTACATGAAGCATTAGACGTTAGCAACATATGAAAGAAAATCATATCAATTCACTTGAGAATATTCCTAAAACAATCAACTATTATTCAACTAGTAAACCCACTACTACATACACGGGTATGCATTGGGTTACGCAGCAATGAATAGGTTGTAACGCAAAAAAGGTTATTAAAAAATATTTAGGAAGGGTTGAAGGGTAATAATGCAATTGTTGAATGTCCTCTAATTGTCTACTCAACCAGGTAGCTGTCAGTCCGATGACGTACATTCATAGTCCTAATGCTCAACTGCAGTGGTGGTTTACGAACGAGCTAATGATAAGTCGTTGTCAGTGTTTCATCTTAGCTGCTAAAACTAATTCCAAGTAAGTAATTTACAATTCGCTAATTAATGCAAACGGTGCATGCATATGCAGTATGCACCCATGATAGCTAAGAGTAGGTACTGTGAGAAGAATACATCAAAGTTTCTCGTACGAAAGTTACCTTACCAAAAGAGGAAGTTTTACATCCCAAGTGAAACATCAATCAGGTTATGAGTTTGACGCTTTTACAGAGAAACCAAACAACCACAAAGCGTGACCTTTACTACATTGCATATTGACACGTGCATACGGAACTGGACTCATTTCTAGTCACTAGTAAAGAATTTAGCGATTTAAAAACTAAAAAAAATAGCAGTGGAGTACTTGAATTTTTCTCTTCTTAAAGATGCATGGCGTAATTGCATTGTTTTACATGATTTAGGCTCTGCTATTCCTTAACAAAGATTTTGTACTACGAAGCAAGGGTCAGACTTTACATTTTTCCATCTTCTCCGATGCAATGAGAAATGCAGACAAATACCTCATGTGTGTGTAATTAATTACCTAGATTGTAATTGAATGGTTTATTCTATTCCGAACTGAACTGTCTTCTTAATACTGAGTACAGACTCTGAACTACAGAGTATTTACATACGCACACAAAGTTGAGTATAATGCGCTGGTAATTGGCAATGGTAAAAGGGATAATTATTAGTATGCAAAATTATTATTTCATCAGAAAAGTAGACCTGACAGTTTCATCGTTTGTGTTTGCATCAAATATCTAGCTTGGGGATGGGTGTACAGTATTAAAAGTTAACATTGCGTTTATTTTTGACCAGTTTTTCCAGTGCCAGTATATTATACATTTTGCATTTGCTTGAGAACAGAAAATTTCCTGCTATTGCTAGTATCCAAAATAGTGCTATATAGCCAACCAGAATATTAGGTACATCGTGACATAACAGCCTGTTATTCCATTTGCTATTTATATGATAATGCAAGTTAAACTGGTGACCACCACCAGTGGGCTACAAACACAGAATAGTACACACGTAAATAGATTTTATAAAGGTAAATAGTTATTTGAGGCATTCTTTGTTCTCCTTTTTCCTGGCCATTATTGTGCGTTTTGTACACAGCAAATAAGCTTATAATCACTCATCAATATTTGTACTAGCAATCTGGCTCTGGCATGAACTCCTACATATTTTCTAAAATAAATAAGCCTCACGTGATTTGCTTGGTATAGCAATGAAATTAGATATTGGTATTCTGTCCTAATATGCGCACTTGTAATAAGACAATGCAAAAAAATGCTGCAACACGCGTACGTATTCATTTATGATAATGTGTACTGATGTAGACTATGACAGATTGTTTGCAGTGCAAAATGTAAACAGAAAATATGTCGTCTTACTCAATTGTGACCGCATATATTAAAAGCTCTATTAACACTTTTACGTTCCGAATTCTTTTATTCAAACAGGAAATTCTTGCGATCTGAACAGAATAAAATTATGCTAGAGCTCATTTCAATACTTGATCCTTAGCAAGAGCGGACAATTAAAATAAACAGCAATTTTTTTATCAAGTTCGTCGTTCCATATCATACATCATTGTATGGAACTACCAATTTCTGTAAAAAAAGCTTCATCATTATTATTTTTTGATATGTTGCACAAAAAAATGTACCTAAATGCTATGCGCAAGCTCAATCAATGGTCTGCTGAGTATGACAGAATGTTGCAATTATGTAATAACATACATGAATGAACAGCACAAAATAATCAAGCTTTTATCAAATCCTTTTTTATCAGCATTCAGTGGGTTTCCACTCAAGAGGTAGATCTCTGCTGGACAGTGCAGATTGAAAAGATATATATTCATTAAATTATCGGCCACTAATAATCACTATCGCAAGTTGCAAGCTTCCAACGCAAAAGTTAAGTAAAAAAACAACATAGCAGGATGTATCGCATACTTATGAATTGATTCTATTTTCAAGCCTCAGCCTCGTTGTTCCAAAGCTATCGGGTAGGCGTTTTATTGCGTAGATATAAGTTTGACTATTTTTGCAGAACAGCCAAACTGTCAATGAAATTACTTGATGCGTTTTGGTTCCCAAATGATGACCCACCCATAAATCCATCTATCTAGTATGAATGTCAATGAAAGATCGTACCAGTGTTTTTACCTGCAGACGGTAAAGTTAATAATATGTAGTAATATAACTAGACAAAAATATATATAATATACTGCATAATGTTCGTAAAATCCCTGGATCATCAAACCATTACGTACTGTAATAATGATCTTTTTAAATTACACATTATCTTTAGTCTTTATTGCATGATTTTGGAAAACCCGTGTCAATTTCAGCCAAAAAGTTTCCAGCATTTTTCGGAGTTAATTTAGGACAAAACACAGCCACAGATGGACATACTTGAGACTTGGGCACGAGTTTTACTTTTAGTCACATTACCCCGGCAAGAGGAATTCAAGAAAATAACGATTATTGAAGACAGAGCTAAACATGCACTTTTCTGAAATCTGATATTTTTAGTCATCATAAACACAGACTTACACAGAGGTCGTCACGAAATGCATTGCTATAATTCATCATTTATCTAGATTTTCTCTCTAAGCTTAGGTCATTATTACGTCATTTTTTGCCGATAAAGTCATACCTATTATTATACACAACGGGTGCTTTTGATATACCCACGCATTTATCATGTTGTTTCTTCAGTTTTTATTGTGCTTTGTGCTATGTTTACTAGGGCATAAAAAAGAGTTGTGCTGCATTTTAAGTTGGTGCTAGAACCAAGAATAAAATCTGTCATCAGCACGCCTCAAGTTGAAAGGATAAAATGCAAATTCTGTATGACTGTAGCTGTGGCTGCCTACATGACAATATTATGTGAATATTGATTAGGCCAGTTTTACCACCACAGATTCCTGCGCTGTCTTTTTAAAACAACATTTTTTGTCAAAACAGGACAAAACCTATTACGCTACGCTGTTGCTGCTATGAAGAAGTCATTTAGTCAGAATCACAAATCAACACGATGTTTTGATGACCACTTTGTTACTCGAGAACAAAACGTAAAAAACTTACTGTATAAAACGTTTGAATACTTCGTTTTTAGTTTTCCAATTTCCAACTTGATATTGAAAGAAGATAAAGAGAGCAAAAAAATGAACGCACAAAAACTTGCATGTAAATTTATTATTATCGTGCTGACGGTCTAGATCAATAAATAAGCAGGCTTAGAGATTGCTAAAGTTTAAACACGAAATTGAAAACTGAATTGGTATATAGGTAACATGCTAGGAGTAATGCTTGCTCAAGAGAATATATTTTATTACTGGATTGATTGGATTGTTTTTTGGGGATACTACTTACCTTACCTTAAATTTTTTTGTGGACGACACCACGTACGAGTTTTCATTCAGTAACTCATCCAGACTATTAATGGGATAGCCGTCCATTGTGAAAATGAATCGTGCTCCTGCTGGCAATGCTTGAAATCTTTTTG
>JAHZMZ010003911.1:0-10709 GCA_027743805.1 Lepidocyrtoides sp. E14 | reverse complement strand
CTACACCCATATGCATCGTATTTTAGCTGAGCTGAACTTTGTGTTGCTTCAGAATGCCCCAATTTATCTTCATGCTTTCTCCGCAGCTAGTCGTAGCTAATAATGTTTCGCACGGATTTTCCGGATTAGTGAGAATGTTTGATGTGCTATTTGATTACTTAGTTTAATCCCTTTATGAGTTTGTGTGTTTGTGATGACATTTGCGCCAGGACGAAGGATAAATTGAAAACATCTAGTCCAACTTGAAGTTTGCGTCGGTGGAAAAACAGAGTAGGGAGATAAGATACATATTTTGCGTCATTATAGCATGTTTCACACATTCATATTCGAAAGCAAAATAAAAACGAAATTATCATGGTTTTCCTGCGTTTAAATTCTCGGTAAAATTCATAGCGGTTACGACATGAAAGTACCTTATTAATGAAAAACTGTTTTTGCATCTACGCATCTGTGAGTATGCCTACTTTATGATGATAAAACTGCTTGGAACCAGCTACAGTTTTACAACAGAGCTGAATTTGGTGTTTCAGCAGTTGAGGAGAATTCACATCTTTAGTTGCCTCTGCTATTCTCATTAACAATAACAGCATCTTTACACGACCGCGTTGCTGCTGTTGTTGATGATGAAGGATAAAGAGGAAGATTGTAGAATCTAAATGTAAATGAAATGGGCTAATGGACACTAGCCGCAGTATCACGGCATGCCACAGTATACATTTTATCAGTGGTATGGGGTATTAAAGAGTGGTTGTGTTAGACATTAAGACAATTCCGAACAATATTCCAACGTTTCTCTGTAGACATTAAATCCTTTAATTTCCCGACAAACTTCATGCATAAATTTAATGGTGGAAGAGCTTGGAATTCAATTTTCACGAAGGCTGAGCAGCCATTATTATAAATTCTTGTTATTCGCTTGGTGTATTAATGCTATTTATTTGAATAAGCGCAAATCTCCTCATCTTAGTTTTGTAAGTTGTTTATGAGGAAACTATTCTCAAAAACATGTCTCTCTTTTTTTGTATCTTCACAGCGACAACTCCTGCGATAGTTGGGGTATGTCTTGGGGCCACACTTTTCTTGGTGGGGATTATTTCGGTAACCCTATTCTTTTACCGACGCAAGTCGACTGGTTACCGAAAGAGTGGAGTGTACCTGACAACACGGTCACCAAATTCGGAAGACTTTCCCCTCCAGAGTCAACTTATAATTCCAAGGAAGACTTCCGGTGACTCACCACAGTCACACTATGTGAGAACTCCTCACTTGGTAATGAAAAAGAGTCCGAGTCCACCATTTTATCCTTCACCATCACCAAGGACCTCCCCATTAACACCACCCACAGATGACAGCGAAGGCGGGGTGCGTGGAACGCATAATCCAAGATCCATTGCTATCCGGAGTAATCCCCAAGCTGAAGATTACGCGGAAATTCATGGAAGTACTCTAACAAGCAGTGGTGGACGAGGCCCAAGAGGACGGTCTCCGCATCTTGTGTCAACATCTTATGGAACGACAACAACCATGTCTAGTCCTAGCATGCACATGGTTTATCATAGTCATCTTCCTGCATCTGGAGCAGGGGGATCCAACCGGTCAGCTAGGTCCCCAAAACTATCACCACAAACATCTCCAACATCATCATCTTCATCATGCATGACGAACCCAGAGATGTTAAACCAGAGAAATGGAAACACAATGATAGAGTCTACATCCTCCTCTATCGGAGGGGGTGTTGGAAGTAGTGGCATCAGTGGTGGTGGTGGTGGCAGTGGTAGCGCCGGATGTGGTGGAATAAATAACATGGAAATGAGTACCAGTGCAGAGGTATCCAAATGTAAGGGTGCATCCCCAAACACTGAAGCAAGCAACACAACAACAAGTTCCGTTGCTGTACCCCCATTGGCTTCACAGAGTCTATCTGGTGGTGGAGAATTTGGATTGGGATCTCTCTTCTTCAAAATGAGGTGAGACGAAATGACAGATGTACTTAACTTAAAATTAATTGTCGGTACTTTCATTATCGCAAGTACTTGTTGGAAAGTGAAAGTTTCCAATAGAAAATAATCAAGATAAAGTTTTCATACAAAAATTTAGTTTACCTTCATTGCCACACAAGCGGCTACTGCTTGCAGACTTTTTTCCCATCCCCCATTGGCTTCACAGAGTCTATCTGGTGGTGGAGAATTTGGATTGGGATCTCTCTTCTTCAAAATGAGGTGAGACGAAATGACAGATGTACTTAGCTTAAAATTAATTGTCGGTACTTTCATTATTGCAAGTACTTTGCATAAGTGTCATTAGAGAAAGTGAAAGTTGGAGAAAGTTTCCAATAGAAAATAATCAAGATAAAGTTTTCATACAAAAATTTAGTTTACCTTCATTGCCACACAAGCGGCTACTGCTTGTAGACTTTTTTCCCAATAGATTGCAACTTATATTGAGTTCTACTTGAGGTTTAGTTGAAGTATCACAAGAAATGGAAGTAGTGTGTGTAAACTAATCCTGACAGCGTTGCTTTCTCGTAATATGCTTTTGAAAGCGTTTTAATGGAAATTTCTACCTAAAATAAATGTACCATCTGGTACATGTGTGTATTTAATTTCATTCCTTTCAAAAACCGACTAGGGATTGCAACGTGCTTAATTTTGTAATGTAAAAAATTGCTATCCTTTCATACTTGATGTTACATTTGAAGCAAACACTTAAGCTTAATGTTCGTTATGCTCCATGTAAATTTAAACATGTGTTGTGAATAAAATAGCGTATTCTACTTGCAAGTTACCCCATACAGTGATAAAGACAAAGGCTTTTATGGGGAAATTAACCAAATGGTATTTGGAAACAGGTGTCTTGTGGATAATGGTATGAAAATTAGTCGTTTTTTCAGTCTTTTAAAAACATTTTCTTCTTTTTTTAAACCAGTTACAAGGAAGACCAGGCGGCATTAGTGATAACCGTAATGAAATGTGAGAATCTCCCTGTGAAGGATACCGCTCTAATGACTTGTGATCCATACGTGAAACTACAACTTTTACCTGATAAACAGCAACGTGTCAAGACCCGGGTTCTCCGCCATACTAGGCAACCCATTTACGAAGAAGAATTCACTTTCTATGGACTCCAACCAAACCAGATTCAGGTATAAACAGCAGGAGTATATATATTATGTATATATGAATTATATGAACATTTTTTTCCCAAACAGTCAGTGGAAACCTCACCATTCCACTGTGAAAAGCCCTCTTTGCAGCCTAATTTCCTCAGTTAGGATAGCACTCTTGAGACGTGTAATGAATGAGCATCATAACAGTTTGGACAGGTTCTTCTAATGAGTATTTTTAAAGAAGAACAAGATCACTTTCGCAACTCTATCTGTCGAGTGTACGTACCATACTATTATAAAGGTATACTTTCTCAAAGGGCTTTTTTCCCTTTCGGACTAGCAGGCAAAGCGAGTATCCGATTGAAAGTGGCAGAGAACAGGCTCACAAAGAGGCTAAATTGGTTGAGTAAAATTAAATACAAACGCCGTATTATCAGGGGATGGTTAGATGACTCTTTTATTACTTTCCTAGAAGAAATTAACTTTTCTCCTTACAGGGCTATAAATACACATAAAATATATAGAATATATACAGGCAGTTTCCCTTTTTGAATCCACATAGGATTTTTATAAAGGTATACATGTAACGTAGCTTTTCCCTTAGAGCCGATACCGGTGCGAAAGAGGAAATTCGTTAATAAACAGCCTGAAGATCAAGCGTCAAAGTAAAAGCGGTAATACAGAGAGTAACAAACGGAGCCAAACAATCGAGTTAATCATAAATGTGATGGTTTGGTTGTTAGGTATTACTGCGTACTACTATATCACTTTTTTCAAGTTTTCATTGATTTTCTGATTCCTTCTCTTTTGAGGGAGCAATGAAACTTAGTGAATAGCGCGTAGGTGTATGTAAGATTTTTTTTTTTTTTTTGTTGATGAAAAAGTGAATTACGTCAAGCTAAGCAATAAGGATTCTATTCTGATTTAACCAAAAGACTTATTTATAAGACTTGTTGTTGCTAGTTTTTTGGTGTGTTTCTTGTTTCTTCAAGATAAATAGAGACTATAAATGTATGCCTATTGCCTACCTAAATTGAGGGTTCTATAATATTCCATCCTTTACTCAGCATTTTACTTTGGCGGTAGGACGAAAACAGTAGGTTTCTTTTCAAGACCATAGACGATTTATTTCCAAATGAAAGTTTTTCTACTTTACAGACTCAAGCTAATTGAGATTATATAAAGAGAGTCACAAGTCACAAATCATACTATTTTTTCTAGATACGCAAACACTTCATATCCTTGATTAAGCCAGATGCTAGAGGCTGTTACGGTTCTGAAAAGCTGGAGAAAATGAAGACCAGCAAGTGAGACGATGAAATTAAAAGACAACTTTTTGAGGAAGCCTTCTTTCTACTACAACTTTTACCATTTATATTCATTCCTTGCTTCGGAGGCGTTCATATTGAGAAAAGAGTTTTTCTTGCTGTGTGTGTGATCTTTTACTTACACAAGGGAAAAGTAGCTGAGAGTAAATATCGCTTCCTTTTCTGGTTTTCTTGTTGTAAGATGCATAAAAACTGCAACTATAATGACATGTGTGTGTGTGTGTGTGTGGTAAAACCAGAGAAACTACAAGAGGTTTAATAGGCAATATTCTTCTATTGCTCTTCACAAGGAAGAAATAACACTTCAAAACATATCAGCATTCATTCAATGTGGGTGGGTGGTGTTTAGTTGGCACGGGACAAAGAGTTACAAAAGCATTCCAGACTAGACTCGAAGAACACATCAGTGGGCGATATTTGCTATTGCAACATTTAGCAGTGAAAGTAATTGAATGGTTTATAGATATAATCAAGTGAAGAGAATCACTTTATTCTCTGCCGAGAGTGGGTAGTAGTGTGTGTGGTTAATGTTAGCAATCGACGGACTCTAAATGACTTGTTTGATGATGATGACGACGATGGTGTTGGTCGTATATGCGGTTGGTGATATTGTAGGTTGCAGAGTTTGCTAGTTTTTGGTGTTAGTTAAATGCTTGAAAGTTCTGCATGTCATTTACAGAAGAAAATATTGAGAGATTGTGTAATACGATAGAGTCAAATGGCAGTATGTGCACTTAGTGTTAAACGAAAATGATTGTAAACATGGATGCTCATTACTATAAATTATTACCCTGCGGTATTTTTTTTTTTTTTTGTTGTCGATGTAGGGAACGACACTTCATTTTGTGGTTTTGAGCTTTGATCGGTTTTCTCGGGATGATGTCATTGGCGAAGCTTTCTTCCAATTGGCCAGCGTGGAAATACCTAAAAATGACAACCAGCAGTTGGAAATTAGCATGGATATTCAACCAAGGAATATGAAGGTACTAAAAGTAAAGTCTGTGTAGAGAAAAGGCCATTTTTGAGCTTTATTTAACTCGGTAGCAGAAACTATCCATTTTACCTAGCGTCGATCTTTTTTCCTCTCTTGAATAATGTAGCATTACGTTAAAAGTTTTTCCCAAAGTCCAATTTTGTTAGAGGAGAAGGCAGCTGAAAACATTTGTAATAAATTTTAATAGCTTACATGTTTGGTAAACATCCATTCAACTTTTTTACGCAGGAGCAACTTTGATTTGCTTGCGCATGTTGATTTATTGTTAAAAGGGTTGAGTTATTCCTGGAAAGCAAGCGCCACTCCATAACACAACCCTTTGAGAAAATCAGTGTATAAGGAAAAAGCTACAAATCAAACTTGCCTTTAATAATTGAAGTTTAACTTTCTAATTTTGTTTTGCGCCGTTTCTATTCATGCCTTGAAAACTTTCTCAATGTTACGTAAAGAAAACTTGAGTTTCCTCCGAGAGGATGAAATCTCACAAAAAAATGACAAATGTTTTTATCGCTCATTTGAATTTTCAAACCTTATTATATCTCGTACTTTTTTTTTTCTTTTTGTTGGCTCTCTATTTGCCAACAGTGCTAATTAACAGGAATTTCTTAAATTTTATATTGATTTCACTCTGCCACCTGCAGCATCCCAATCCAGTACATTGGACAAGGTTGCATTACAAGTATTAGTTCTGGACTGGGATCGTGTTACCAAAAACGAGGTACTAAAAAACGTTTCTACATAAAGTTAATTATAAAACAGTACAAAACAGTAACTCTCGGCGTACTACACCTGAATGCGGAATGTACAAAAGGAAAAAGTTACATAATATATTGTCATAAATTTACATGAATAACGGTGAGTGCTTGGTGTGAGTACCTTTAGGTACTAGATACATGCAGAAAATATGAGGGAACACTAACATGATACATATGAAGCAAGCGAATAAAAAATTCAGTTCGTGTGGTATCTGTTTATCATCATCAGTAACAACATGCATGCATTTTTTATTCCAAGTTGAAACAACAAAATGATTTTGTGAGACTTCATTCGCATTCCAACCAAATGTACCCAAGCTAAATATGCATACGTACGCATACTGTTTAAACATTGTTTACTTCAAAAGCAGTTGAACAGACATGTACCTGTTTCATTATTTTTATTACATGTTTCATTCGAAAAAATACCAACATTATATGAAAGTATACAGAACCGAGAAAATAATGATTGGAAATTGTTAAAAGCAATTTTTATTCTTTGCAGGTTATTGGCAGACTTGAACTAGGTAATGGAGCCATTTCTCCTACGGCGACTCATCACTGGACTGAAGTTCTCAACTGTCCACGACGGCAGATTGCCGAATGGCATAAACTTCGCGACTAGAATGATCATCGTGTGAATTGTATAAAAATTCAAGAAGCAGAAGCGATTTCAAGGATAAAAAAATATAATGGCTAGCTACAGATGTGTGTATCTGTTTGATGTCTGAGTCTGAATTACTATTATCAATTTACTATCTAGATGTAGTGAATGAATTTGTAAAAAAAAACAGTGTTACAAATTTTACAGTCGCAACTTTCCCCGCACTAGAACATCTTTCTTTACAATTAAGATATTTTGTAATTATTGTTTAATGAGTTGTTTCATTGTAAAATTTGTACATAAGCATGAATAGGATGTAGGTAGAAAGTACTTGTTGTAATATATCTTGTTAAAAGTTTAATTGTTGTTTGAACAAGTTATTGTTTTATTTATATAACAAAATATGTATATTGTAAGCTAGTTAATAGTAAAATAGTGAATTATATTTATGATCAAATACTTACAAACTTAAAACATTCCTGTAGTAGGTGCTCTGATTACAATTTTGTGTATACTAGAACGTATACCTATGCAGTGGCAAGTCGAAAAAGTGGTAGAATAAGTTAGTTTGAAAACAAAATCGGAAAAAAGTACATGGCATTTGTAACCCTTTCTCTGAGCGAATGGTTGACGAAGATGAGCCTGGAATAAGGAAGAAGAATGTAAGTAGCTAGCAATGTGATGATGTGGTATCAGAAAATTGCATTAAATTTAGTCAAAACATAATATATTTCATATAATGAATGCACATTTGTTAAGTATTTTAAGATCACCCGCATGCATGAGTAAAAATGGAATCACTGCAAAAATTTTCTTTGTTAGAGCATTGCACACTATTTACTATAATAACATTTACGCGTCTAGTCCTTTGGTATCTTACTTTTTTAAAGACAGTTTAGGCCGATGTAGAATTGAAAATGATTGAGATGTATTGAATATGTGTAGTATTTGAGTGATAGTAAAGATTGGTTCCTGATCAGTTGGCAGATATATGATTAAATTGAACTAATACTTTTAATGTAAATAATCATGCAAGTTTTAACGCGTGGCCAATCATTTTTAGGTGGTAAAACATTATATTAATTTTGGTATGAGCTCCTTATTACTGTATTGCACAACCAAGCATTTATGGATGGCCAAATTCTAGTATCGTTTTAATTTATCAGACGAGCATTTCAGATTTCAATATATAAATACAAAGTCAATGAAAACGTCAAAGTACGTGCAGGCTAGAAACCCGCTTAAATCGTATAACTATTCCTTTGATTATATTACATGAAATAGCTTAATTTTTTACGCGCCAAAGAAAATATAATAAGCAATTGACCATTTTGCTGATGAATACCGTAAGCCTATACCAATACTACAAACATTTTACCAAATTTTTTGCTAATTGAAATACATACTTGTAAACTAGAATATCAATAATATGATGATAGAAGCATTAATTTAAACAACCGTTTTCTGTAAATCACTAAATGTACTATACTCCCTACATATTGCATAAATAATATGTATTTAATTATAACTTATAATTTATAAGATGTATGTAATTGCATCTTAAACCTTACAATTAATTATGTATTACATTCATAGGCATGTCGCATGATGAAAGCAATTTTGATGGCACTACAAAAAAAAAACTATTAATAAAATAATTTTTCCAAACCAATAGAATAGTTGAAAAGTAAGCGTATGTAGTTTTATCCAAAAAGATAAGGCTGCACTCGTAAGGTAAAATGTAACATAATTTATTTTTTATTTAACACATTATTTTTTAATCAGATAATGCAACTTCTGGAAAAACACATAATCTAACAAAAACAATCCATCAATCTATTTAAATTAACGAAAATAAATTACGTTTCCAGCTACGTGATATGTGAGCAAATTATTAAGCAAAATTCTAACCTAATCAATCATATTAGGTACAATATGATTTCTTCCTGCTAAATTTACAAAGTAATTAGCTAACCGCACTAATATTGTAACTGATGAACTAAATAGATTAGGCATAAAAAAATATAGAAAATTATTGCGTACTTATATGATGAAATGTATAAGACGGAACACTTAAAATGTATCTTTTATCATGTATAACTATTAAGCAACTAAGCAGAATGAAGCTTTGGCGTAATTAACTATACAATGTAATTAATGTTAATGTATTCTTTTATGGCTTTTGAAATGTGGAAATAAAAATTGGAACACGTTTTATGTTGAAAAAAAAAACACATCGACGAAGGAGACTCAGATTCTATGAACTAATTATTATCCAGCATAAGTAGTCATTATTAATAATACGAGAAAGCTTTAATTTTGAATTCCAAGACTTCTTCATGGAAACCTATCTGATGAATGACACCTAAAGACTTTTACATGGAATTTTGAAAAGGTTACTTCCCACGGTTCCATTGAAGCTCTGCTGCGTGCCCTCCATTTGTTTTTTTCACTTTCACATTTATCGAATTTTCGTTTTTATGCAGCAAAAAGGCAAAACAACATACTTGAGACCTGCGAACGAGCGCTTAAACTTCCAGAGGCGGATCGCGGCGAATAGCCCTTTACTAAATTCCCCTTAGGGCTTAATTACCCTGCGGAGGAATGCCCCTGTGGAGAAATACTCCGGGGGATAAATGCCCCTTTCCCAATTGCCCCTTGCGGATGGTGAACAGTATGGTGGTTGTGTTGTTTGTACTACGAATTTTGTGTGTTTTACGTTGCTGTTGAATGTGTAAAAATTGCAAATTTTTTTCCGAGGGGCATTTATCCTCAAGGGGATCTTGAGTAAGGGGCACTTATCCTCAGCGGCTTTTCTCCGTAGGGGCATTTATCCAAAGAGGTATTTATCCGTTGGGACATTTATCCGTAGGGGCGTTTAGTGAAGCAGCAATTCGCCTTTTACCTCCAGTGGCACAATTGATTGATTGAAAGCGTTTATGATATGATGATATATCGTAAGCAGTAGTTTGGAAACAATATGTTTAGGTAGTCATGCTAAATTACATATTTTGTTACCGACAATTTTAAGTTTTTCTGTTTGGCAGTACTGCTCTGAATGACTCTCATGCTTTGTTTAAAGCTACTCAAGCAGATGAAACTACTTAGATTTTGTAAAAAATAAATCTAGTGTCGATTTAGAAAACGTTTCCATAAAAGCAAAGTTCACCTGAGGTCATTCAAATCAAATGCAACAAAATGTTTTGATTGTGAATATTGTCACTTTTTCTAGACAACGAAGTTGTTTCCAAACTACAGCTTACGGTGTATCATCATCAGAAATGCTCTCAAGTATGTTGTTTTGCCTTTTTGCTGCATAAAAACGAAAATTCGATAAATGTGCAAGTGAAAAAACAAATGGAAGGCCTTTTTCTTTTTGAAAATTCCATGTTAAAGTCTCAAGGTGTCATTCATCAGATAGGTTTCCATGAAGAAGTCTTGGATTTCAAAATTAAAGCTTATGGTAAATTGTAACTTGCCTTGCGCATGCACCCTTCCCAAATTGTATTTCTCCCCCATCTCCAACATTAACATATTCTATCGTTATTAGTTGCAAAAGTATGTAAGTTTCTGTATTACCGAGAAGGTATAAAAACCCAGTGCTCATTTTGTAGGGCACGACTAGTCGTCAGTTGGGCTCAGTCAGACCTTGAGGGCACATACAATGCTTGTCAAGGTCCTGACAAGTTCATTATTATAAAGTACTTTTGTATTTACGTACCATCTTCGTAGTAGTTTTATCCGTAGCAAGTTAACTGTATCAAGTCACCCCAGTTTTTAGTAGCAATAAATCAGACGTTGTTTTTATTCCTAGAAACTTGCACTTTGCAACAATCATTCATCTGACGATATTCTCTCATCATGACATCTGACCTCTGCCACCCGAACAATATATTATTAATGAAACGTTGGTAAATAAATT
>JAHZMZ010003910.1:0-12867 GCA_027743805.1 Lepidocyrtoides sp. E14 | reverse complement strand
CGTATCCAATAAAAACCGTTTGTGCTGAAGGAAGAACGATCTCTGCAAAACAGCAGCCGTTTATTCCATGAAACAAAAAGATTGAACAATGATAATATGATGATGCATGTTCTCCATTCAATCTCATTACTCAGGACTTCTTTACAAAATTTCACTTTCATAGAACTCTACTTTTTCCCCTCTACACACAAAATACTTTCTCCCAGCAACTTTTTGTTGTAGTCTCAGGCGGTTCGCTGATTTTCCGCTTTGATAATATTATTCGGTACAAAAGCGAGACCCTCACTGTCAAGGTGTAAATCAATCTGAACAGTGAAATACAAAGGGGAAAGAAGAGAAAGGCAATTCGATTTGTCTCCAGAGTTTCTTGTTCTCACTTACATACAAGCAGAGCGGAAAGGCGGTGCTGGAGCTAGTGTACATGTTTATATGCAACATTTGAACCCATTTGCTCTCCCTCTCTTCCAACTCACTTGTACATTTAATATAATCATAATACAACTTTTCACATAAACACATACATAATAATGCAATGTACAATGATATGCTTCACTTTCTCCTTCATTTTCGGTAAACCGCCACAAAATCATCATGATCATGCTCACCATCATCATCATCAGTACCATGTCTTGATAACCTGCTACTTGCAGCAGTAACATCCTCTTCTAAACGTCGCCTGCCACCAATGCACACTTCCTTCTGGTTTGTGGTTAAGTTAAAATGAATGTACGTAAAGATAACATACATAATATCTCTCCAGGTGAACCGGGTTAAAAATCTCAACTTGTACTTGCAAACCTTGTACTAGTTTCGTCGCCTCATGTCTAGAAACTACAGCAGCTCAGTAGTAGTACAGAATGAGAAAAGAGACGCTTGTACTTTCCTCATTTCATCTATAAAGCTTTTCTTCTTCCTCTTCCACACGCTGGCCACGAACAAAGGTGGAAACCATACATAAAACGGATCATTTGCAGTAGTTGAATAAATGTGCCTACTAGCCATTTTACTGCTTCCACCAGGTTACGTACAAAGTTGCGAGAAAGTTTCTAGTATGAGTGTCTAGAAGAAGAAGAGGAGGAGGAGAGGGCGAGGAGCGAGAATGGCAAGTCAAGTCAACTAAAATTCCTTTACTGCCACCACACCAGCGACCCTAAATAAATACGTTAGTTACACACAATTTTATTTCAGGCAACTTTTTGGAGAGAAAATGTTAGGTAGTAAGTGTAGTAAGGTGGTGGCGGGCAGATTGTTCGCTTACAGTTCAGTTCACATCTCAACACCACCACCACCACCACAGAAGTAATATTTACTTTTTTTTACAATGCAATGCCATATCATCATATTTTCATCTTATATTGCCATCTTGCTCGACTATTTTTGTAAAGAGCTATTGTTAAACTGAGGAGATAAATAAGTCTATATATTCTATTCACACAGTCAAGAAATCAGAACTAATAATTCTAGCATTTCTTCTTCTCCTTCTCCTCCTCCTCCTCCACGTCTTCTCCATTCAGTTCCCAAAAGACATACCTATTCTGATTCTCTGTGATCTATAAATACTGCAAAATACTTTCAAGTAGAAGACAAGACGAGCAGTAGTAGTGAGCACACCACTATTGCTGCTGGTTGTTGGCAGGCAGCAAATGGATGCACACCTCGTTCCCATTCGCATCCTTATAACAACGCATCATTCTTCTTGCTTACTCAATTCCCAGACTTGAGAGAGAGAGAAAACTAACAAAAATAATAATAGTCTAAAAGCAAGTGGCAGTCAGGCAAGTAGGTATATGTGTAACAGTCAACGAGAAGAGCAGACAAGAAAAGGGTTTTTCTTTTTCGCATTTTCTGGTGAATAATGGCAGTGATCAAGGAAGCGACATAGCAAAGCACATGATAATATGTATCTGAAAAAATACTAGACGAAATAATGTACGTAAGGTAAAAGAAGGCAGTTACAACAACTGCTAGTAAAATAACGCTTGGTACATGTATTATGTGTAAATGCATGCAAAGCTTACTTTCATCTGTACATCTAGTATACTATACTCGCCTTCTATCTCTGTATTTACATGGTGTCGTCTTCAAAGTAATAAGGAGAACGAAACGAACCAAAATTTTCAATTCTGTTGCCACGAATGCGTGTGTGTGTGTGGTTACCTTTTTTTCCCCAACAAAATTGAATACTCTCTCTCTCTCTTCTTGTGTCTCTCGCTTCGCTATTCTTTTTTTCGAACAATTTTACAAAGGAGTCAGCCGGTTGTACATTATACAATTTCTTTTCTCTTTTTTTTCTCAGGTCTTTTTTTTCTGCACACACTCGATGAAGCATGTCACTACAAAAAGCTAACGAAATGAATGAATGAGCAAGCGATAGTGAATGAGATGGCTAAAAACAATACGAAAACGCAATACACAATGACGTCTTTTTTCTTTTTTTTGTTCCATTTTGCAAACGGTGGTGGCTACTCAGTTTTTTACGATGTATAACAACGCACGTACAAAAAATACGATAGACAGATGGAAGCCAAGTTTCCGTCATCGTAAGATATGCACTATGATCTTTAGCCTATGTACTCGCATCTCTTGGAAGAAAAAAAAATGTTCGAAAGTTAGCGTGGAAAGGTGATGAATGCTGTTTTCTTTTTCATTTTGAGCGTATATTCTGTATGCAATGTGGACTAACAACTAAATCGACTCTTCTCGCTCATTTTACGTCTGCCTCGAGAGTATGTAGTCAGGCAAGTGCACAGTAGAAAAATGGTGTGATAATAAAGCGAATTTTCACTGTAAAATTGTAATACGATCAGACATGGGAAAGCTTCGAATAAGTATACAATTTGATGGCTCATATGCTTGGATACATGCATAGTACATTCATTTTTCCAAACGGTTGCTCTGATTTGCATAAAGATTCTTACGTCAATAATTTGTACGCAAAATTAGTGACGATTTAATTTTTTCTTATACATCCATTTATTGAGCATTACTTGCACGCATGTGACCCTCAAAAGGTACTATATTCAACTCCATTGCCGCACCATAAAATCTTTCACCATTACATTTGCACAACAAAAATTTTAGCCAGGAGATGAGAGCAGTGGGACCAAAGAAAAAGATAACTCCTTATTTCGGACGTGATGCACGTTTTAAGAAGAAAGTTGAAAAAAAAAGAAAATTACATCGAAGATAACTTTCATGCATTTGCACTTTCTCTTTTGATGAAAGTAGGGCCATTTCAAGTGTGTGTATTTTATACATTATTATCTAAATATGTATGCAATGTTTGTTGGTGCTTTCACTGCTTCTCCTCTCTCTGTCTTCCCTCGTTTTCCTGTTTTTTTTCTCTCTCTCGCTAAACTCCGCAGGTCCTCTCAAGTAAATAATATAAAATAGTACTCTGGAGAGATGACCAGGAGGTGAAGGTGTAAAAGAAGGAGGCAGACCGACAGCAGTACCAACGGTAGATTAAATATCGATCTTAGCGCTTGCTTCATCTTCTTCTTCTTATTCTCCTGCACCACATTTATAAGTTATTCAAAATACACACTACTACCAGTTTCGTGTAAAGAAAGTTTATACGAAAGCTTTAAAGAAATACAATAACACACTGAAATGAAGCAGTGAAGTGGCATAGTATATTATGTCGTACATTTATACATACAATGTGTGGCAGACACACAAAACTCTCTTGGGCCCAAGTAATCTCAATGATTTTCACATACACGTATCACGAGCGTCACTTTTATTTGTAATAGCTCTTGAAGCGGAAACAACTGTCTCGCAAGACCAGTCTTACGTTGATGATGCCTCATGACTTCTCTTTTCTCTCTAGGCTACTCCAAACAACCAACGGCAGCAAACACGTAGCACAACCCGTTTCTTCATTTCTCTCTCTCGGAGAGAAAGTGGTATGATAAATGTTGATGAAGTGGTTACATTATTGACGTGCATTAAATGTTGTTGTTGATGCCGCCACACTACTGTCAAGCATCTATACATTCTGGTAACTTTCTTCTCCATCATTTTTTCTTTCTCCTCGTCAGCTATAAAGTTAGCATTTTGTGCTGCTGTTGGGCAAGTGAACGATGTAAATGATTTAAAAATAGCGTTGCTTTCACTTCTTTAGTCTACTTACATTTTCGCTATCATTGAAAAAAAAGATGCAGTTTCCTTATTATGGCTGTGTGTAGTGTGTAGTGAGTATGAAGAATACTGAACGGTTTTCTAAATGCAATAAAGTGTAAAAGAATAGAGTATAGGTAAAGAGTGTAATAGGGTAGGGGGCATAGTATATGGTACTGGCATTTAAGAATGTAGAGCTTAAAAACGTCCAAAAACATTTCTTACGCTGGTGGAATGAGTGAATATGCTAATGTTCTCTGCATCATCAAATCATCATTCGAGAAGATGGGAATAAAGCGAAAGAAACCCATTATAGGGAGGTAGTGAACGTGACCAAAAACACATTCTCATGTTTTTTTTTGTACGTGATGCAGATATATTTATTTAGCAATTTATCTTTCAAGAGAAAAGTACGGTGGGTAGACTTTATGAAATATAACCATTCATGTAATATAATAAATGATAATAATAATAATAAATAGTACTTCAAGCTTCATTTAATACCTTTTTCCATGGTTCATGCATGGCCACTCACTCACGTCTTGTACTATACATACACAATCTATATTCATCATCCCTTCAAAGGAACAACGTAATAATTTTTTTTCACTCAATATGGCTGGTTTTCGTTTGATCATGCCTCCTCCTGAGAAGGAAAAATGCTGTAATATGCATGAGCAAGCAGTGCATAGCGAATTGCTTACATTTGTTGCATATTTTGCTTCTATATTATTAGTATGATATGATGATAAATTAATGAAATGAAATAAATCTTCTTTTTTGATATTGAAACATAAGCTCGTGGTTTCTTAATTTAAATTTTATCTCGTTATGTCGTCTTTTTCCCAAGGAATATATAAATACACATCACACACAGACTTTAATACCAAAAAGTGCTTATACAGTGTCGTTTTTCATACGTAGAAAAAACTGGCTTTACGTGGTAGTAAAATCTTTTTGCATTTTATAAAATACCTAGTTCTTAAATTATTTTAAATCATGTAACTCATTACTTGCGTACTATTTTGGTTGATGTGTATGTGTGCAAGTGCAATCGGCAATCACATTAGTAGACGTGCTATAGTGCTTAACTATTAAAAAAATCAATTAATTATTATATTTTCCCTTTTTCATTTGGTGTAAATACTACCACTCAACTGAAGCATACAGCAATTCCCCTTTTTTCCCAATGTTTTTAGCATTTTCAACCACAAACACAAAACTTTTAAGTAGCTTTACAAAGGGGAGCACAAGTAAAAAAATACTTTGTGAGTACTAAACTGGAGCTTTTCCTCAGGGACCGTTCTTTCAGTTCAATACTTTCAATTTTTTTTAAACTTCAAGGCTAAAACAGTCATATTTACTATTCTTTAATGTTTATCATGTATTTTTGGCAACACTGCGTACCTTCAATGAATACTGATTGAAAATGTAAATCTGAGAGTACATATAACTAGATATTTCACATCCAAAATCTATTTATGAAACAAGTTAATCCCTATGCTAGCTGCCAGCTAAAAGCTGTACAAAGAGTGTTAAACAATATGCTTGAATAAATGGCATCAAAGGTTAAAAAGCAAACCGCAATATCGTATATAACTTTATGTGTGTGAGGAGAAATTAGACACACGTGAATTCATCATAGGCATATATATAGAAATGAGAATGAAAAGAGATGTGGTTCTCAAAATGACACAGTCATCAAGTTTAACTACAAAAGTATAATTACTTATAGACTTTGACTTATGGTCTAACCGTCTCTGCTGATTTGTCGAATGCATGACACCGAAATCTGTAGCATGAAAGCTTAATTTTGAAAATTTCAAAATGACAGAGAAAATATATTTTTTTGCAAATTCATTGAAAGTATCAAACTGTTTTATCTCACCTCCACAGCATTCCCTTAGAACGTCCACACAACTGACACAGGATAGTTTGCTGAACATTTCCAATCCAAAGAAATTTCTACCCTGTCGTTGTTGCGGTGGTGGTGGTGGCTGCTGCTGCTGGCTTTTCAGATATTCCTTCTGGTTAAACTGGTACTGGTGGTGCTTATATGACTTTTCCAAATCTTTGCTTTCTTCACTACTATTATTACTATCAAGAAGAGTTTCATTTTCTGAGGTTACCGCTGCCAGCTTTTTCCGTAACTTTCGAATTCTTTGCTTTTCTTTATCGGTAAGCTTGTTATCTTGTTCATTTGGGACTAATGCACGAGTACCACCTCCTCCACTGCAATGATCTTTTTCAACTTTGATGCTTCCAGGGCTAGTTTTGCTTGCAGCAACTGGGGATTTTCTTGTTCGATAATTTGCCGAGTTTTGATAACTTTCCTTCTCTGTCAATAAACAATTCTCAGTTTCCGTCTCTGAGCTACTGCCGCTGCTGTCTTGAACAGTTTTATTTTTTCTTTTGGCACTGTTTTTGCTCCCAGTGCTGGTATTATTATCCAGACTTTTTTGATCCAACTCATCAATTGAATTTTTCTCCCTTGACAAACTCAGATCACTGCTTTCAGTGTATTCTGTAGTTTCCCTTATAGATTCACAATCACGCCCACCACTCCCAGTGTTCTGAACGTCTTTTTCCTGCAAAATTATCAAAATAAAATAAGATTTCAAAAAATCTTTCTATTTTAAACATTTACATGAACAGACCAGTTAGTAGCTGTCATTATTATGACTAATAAGTGACGGAAAAGTTATGATGACGTAAGTATATTTTCTTATTTTTTTAGAGCAAGATATGAAGGCGATATTATGACAATTGGAGCTTGTCATTTATTACCCTGTAATAAAAATATTAATACGTGCAGAAGCTTTCACTTGTTCCGAGTCATTTTTTTTTGTGGCGCTGTTGCCTCGTTTTATTATTACTCCCATCATCCAGCCGAATATTTTTACCTTTCCCTATATTTACCAGTGTACCTGCCTAGTGTCTATCTAACCATTTATAACTTGTAAATAGCATTCATTCGCTTTTGCTCAACTTCTTTAGTAGTAGAAAATTACTACCTGACATCTTCAAAGTGCAGTCAGTCAACAGGAATGATTCATGAATTTCATCATCAAAATTGCCATCAATTTGATCACATATTCAACTTATTTTGTACTTGTAAAAGCGACGTAGAAATCTCTTGTAAAAAAAGTACGACTCGTGCTAATGTTACGCGTTTTGCTTTAAACTTGGATGACTAAGCCAATAGTTTTCGAAGTAACATCCCAGCATCCGATTCTGTATATTATACCTACACACGTAGGTATACAAAATAGGAAGCTTTCAAACCGTGCTTCATCATCATCATGATGACACAAAAGATCATGACACAATATTATATAAGGTTACTAGATTAACCAAAAGATGAATTCGGAAGATGATGATGATGATGATGATGATCGGTGATCAAAATAGTACAGAATATTATCCATGTTCACCTCCATTTCCACGTGAATTCATTTTCCTAATAGAATGGTACACATACTACGTATGCAATGGACACAACAACCCAAAAAAATCCATCAACCCACAGCAACAGTCATGATGATGATGATGATGATGACAGGAATCGGTCGTCTTATCATCAAGGTTGGTGATTCAATTAAGGAAATGAAAGGGCACCAATAGAACTTGATGAGATGCTTGCTTGCTTACTTTTAAATGAATCTATAAAGGAGAAAGAAACTACTTTTTCGCAAGGGAAAAGGAAGTATCATTTCGTTTTGTAGTAAGTAATTGCACTACTGAATGGTAGCAAGTCTCTTTCTATTTACCTGATCCTGTGTGAATGGTGGTAGTGTTCTCTATCTTCTATATATATTTATTTACTTTAAGATGATAGGATACAACAGAGTGTCTGTGTATGTGTGTGTGTGCTTTTTGTAGATTGCATAAGAAGATATTTAATGAATCCTATATATGACGACTTTTGTATAAACGAGGTTATTTTTTATATAGGTAATAATGACAGACGACGATATCAAGGTTTCCAATTAGGATAACTGCTGCTGCAAACGCTTTTGTATGGAAATATAGTGATGACTGATGATGAAACACTGAGAAATGCAAGTTTCTATGTTCAGAAACAATAAATTGAACATGACAAGACAAACCATTAAAGGTTTTCTGCTAACTGCTACAGTAGATACAGCCCGCAATATTGTAGTAGGATGTCAAACAAATATTCTTAGTAGTTGGATGGATCAAAATAGTTAATAATGATGATGATGATGGCGGTGCATGATAAATGCACACTTTTTTTCCCTATGACATAATTATACATAATAGCTTACTCTTACTCTTCTCCCAACTTGGTCACGTCAATTACTACTACTATTACTACGGCATATATGTGTATTAGTGCAGAGAGATGAGATAGGATATTATTGCCAAATGCATAATTCATGATTTATTAGAACTTCTTCTTGTATTCGTAAACGAATGCGTCACGTACACTTCTCGTGCAGTGTCAGTTAAACTTGGTGTAATTAATTTGTAATGCACAGTTTATTTTCAGAGTGGAGGTTATATAAGCGGTGATCATATTTCTTATATTAGTAAACGAATGCGTCACGTACACTTCTCGTGCAGTGTCAGTTAAACTTGGTGTAATTAATTTGTAATGCACAGTTTATTTTCAGAGTGGAGGTTATATAAGCGGTGATCATATCTCTGTCTACTCAGCGAAGATGATTTACATGTACTTCTACTGCTACTAAAATTAGTCAGTAAACAAATTATTCCATTACAACAAAGTTGAGCTAAAAAACGTTATAATTATTTATGTAGATTTTATTTTTTAGCACTTTGAAGCACACACGCATAATAATGCGGTGAGTAAACATTCAACTGAAGTAAAATTGTTATTACTTGGTCAGTATTATAGTCGACAGTCGGCATAATCTCTACTAAAACAGACTCTATATTATTTACTACAAGTACATAATCTGTAACTATTTTGTACTTGTGGAAATTAATAGAAGTGAATTATAATAATTATAGTAAATAGTGCACATATGCATTGCCGACGTAATGACTGTGTGATGGAAAAAACTTTAGCAATGTATGATTTCATACCTATTATGCTGGTAGTTTTGCATGCATAATGTGAATTCGTGTTCCATCAATTTTACTACTCTCACTTTACTGCTTTGACGTACAGCCCTGCTTCACTCTAGAGTGACCAACAACGAGCGACCTAAATTAATGTATATTTATATATACCTATTTTTACAGGAAACTGCACTTTGTCACGCGTTTTAGAAGAATAAATAGAGGGAAATCAGAGCAACGAATGATTTTGATAGAAAATGGATAAGTGGATTGTAGGCTACAAAACAGGGCAATATGAGCTACACAAAACCTTTGCCACAAAAATCCTTTGAAAGGTTGTTGAAATGAATTTTATTTTAATGCGAAATTTTTCAAAAAAGTCAATTGTAACTTTCACTACTTGTTGGACACAAAAATATTAAGCTTTTATTGTTTAAACTTTAACGTTAAACTGAAATTTAATAAAGGGTTACTCAAAAAATTCATGAGTACGAGTAGAGAAAAACGGGTTGTCTTACCATGAACCAACGGTACGCTACACTGTTGTCTGAAATTAAGAATGTTAGGTACTTCCCCAAAAATTAATAGATTCACTTTACGTCTCTAATTTAAAGTCAAGCTTTAGAGAGAGGACATGAACGTTTAAAAGAAAAATAAATTTCCGGATTTATCCAAAATGTTAATAAGATACACAAACTTTCTTGAGACCATTTACGGTTAAAATGTACACAGAAGAATATTTAATTTCCGGTATTCTTGAAACACTTATGACATATTTTGACAAATTAAACTCATGCAGCAAATCCTTCTGATGGTATTAACGGTAAGTAGTATATTATTATAAAAAGAACCAGCGCCGTTGCCTTTTGCTTGACAAAGTCAGCACACACACAACAAGTCTTGCAAAAGATGAACGAGACAAGAAGATGTTGGTTAGCTTGGTATGAGAAGAGAAGCACTTATAAAAATTGGAATGCACGCTTCGTCTTTTTTTTGTAAAGGATGATGTCCATTCAACCACTAACTTTTTTTTCTTGAACGATTCCGTGTTCTACTCTCACAATCAGGTCGACTCTCTGACTGACTATTCGTTGTAACGTTACTACTCGATGTATCCTTTATTGGATGGGAAGGCGGAAGAATAAGAAGCTACAACAGCAAGTAATAATAATAATAAGTAGGAATCCTCAGCATGAATAGAAGATGATGTGTAGCCACCAAACACCAAAAAAAATCCAACCCACCTTTGACATTTTTTTTGGGGGAAAAGTTATTAAGATTACATTTAGGCTCGTCGTCTCTCAAGATAAAACAAGAGCAGCATAATATTTTGAGGAAGAACCTGCTACAACAACTGCCTGTCCTTAAGACAGTACTGACTTGATATTTAGTGATATTGAGGTAATGGAAACATTACGTTGAATATTTTTATGTCTCTGTAAACCAAAGAAAAGATAGGTTTAGCCGTTATAGCTGATACGTATAATATACTAACTGTTATCTGTCAACCTTTCAGAAACATCAGTCATCATTCTAGTTTTTATTACTTTCCCCTCTTTTCCCATAAGAGAGTCCACGTAATATTTACTTCTTCTACTACTACAATGTATATTATGCAATTAGCTTATGTCTCTGTGATTTCTCATGATGAAGATGATCATGCCAAAAATACGTCAAACAAGTCACAAAGTGATATATAGTAGCAATGATATGATGATATCAATTTATCTTGATTGGATGGTACAACATGCTACATGCACTATGACATTTTGTAAATCTATTTTGCTGTTGCATTGCTCGCATGAACTTATTCGCTTCAATGAGTAAAGGCAAAGGCCACCACATTATCAGATATTTTTATTGTTCTTACGCACGACAATGGAAACATTATCTTGGTTCCTGTAATTATACTCGTTTTTGTAGCAAGCCAAATTCCGGATTATTGGAGAAATAGTGCACTTTTGATGACAAATTCGACAAAATGAACAAGTACACTTATCTCATATTAATTTATGGATTAGTAGTGACAACTAAAAATACTAAAATGCATCTAATCTAAAGATTAATTTTATCTCATACTAAAATAGTTTAGCTTCAAGTTTGAGTGGTTACAACTAGAACAAGTGCTGCTGCTTAAGGCTAAAATGAGTGCAATCAAAGAAGAGTAAAATCAGAGAAGAAATTATCTGGTCTGATCACAAGATTTTAATATGCTATTGTGTATGATTTACAGGGATATTATTATGGCCATCAAGATTAAAATCATTTTTCCAGTCGTCCGTGAACTTTGTTCAACCTTTGAATTTGTAACAAAGCCGAAGCAAATGCATACCCAAAATATGTTTCTCCTCCTTTCAAACTTTACAGCATTTCAGTTCTCTCTTTAAGCGATGGAAAAACTCTTTAGATTGTGTGGACTCCATGTGGAGTATTTCACACACCGGTCCTTTTACTCGTTTCATTTTATGTGTTTCCCTTTTGTCGGATAAGAAGATGATAATATGTAGACAACACTTTCTGGACAATAAATAATTCACACACCTCACTCACTGTTTCTCCTTTCTTTAGCTTTCCCCCTATGAGTTATGACTTTTCTCACTCACTATTCTTCCCTCTTCCTTTATTTATTTTATTCTCTTCCTATTTACTCTACACACGGCTGCTAGAAAATGTTTTAGAATTTGGAGGATGTGTGATGCGGCTGTGATAAATGATAAATGCTCCAATTTTCCTTCTCTAGAGTCTCATTTGTTGCCTCGGATTAATTCTTCTCTGGTATGGAAAATTGGAGAAATAATAGAAAGTGGAAAATCCTTTCTGAAGAAACTCACTCTTATCATCGTATAGAGCTTTGGAAGAAATCTCTCTAGGGCATTCAATGTTTATGCATACTACATTACATACTACACACTAGGTCCGCCTTCGTGTTTTGGTCTATTTTCGGACTTTTTGTAAAACATATTGCGTAGTAGTTAGAACATGACATGATACACACTGTTGCCCTTTTTCTTCCCTCTGCTTTCACCAGTGAAGTGAAAATGTTACCTTTCAGTGTTTCAATCCGACAAATTATATGCAAATAAATGTGTGTAAGCTGCTGTTAAATGTTGATATATGAGTGACAGATAACATTTAGACAATACACTCTTATTAATTTTTAAACTTGACTAATGATCAATCTGTAAATGACGGTCTGGTGGTGTTATAATGATCAAGAGCTTGTTGGTGAATGGTGGGGTATCCAAAGACCGAAACTTTACAATATTATGCATACTACATTTTAAGCTGAACGATGTGTTTCAGATTCAGAATGTCAGGGCATTCTCATTCATTAGACAGAATGTCAAACCAGGTATGTGGTGTATTGTAGCCTGGCAAAGCGAACAAAAAATCTATTAATTTGAAATTAGTTGTCCTACCATAATTACTCCTTTCCAGATAATTCACTGAATACTCCGATTCAGTACGTCATGAGATGAGAAAATGGCAGCAAAAAAATAGGTTTCATTCATCCAATAATATGTTTGCTTTGATTGGCTTGGCACTCCCTCCCATGCGCAATGTTGTAAGCCACTTTTACATAACGATCACTTCACTTGAAAGTATAATCCAGCGACACAACTACTTTTAATTGTTTTTTATAATAATCAAAATTGCATCAAAATAAATTGTATATTGTATCCAACAAAATATAGT
>JAHZMZ010003909.1:0-12052 GCA_027743805.1 Lepidocyrtoides sp. E14 | reverse complement strand
GCGCATGATTTTTTCATGAGATAGTGCATTAGAAAAGCTCATGCTCAGGAACACTTGAAACATTATTATAATTACTCCAAGGCACAATTTTTAAAATCAAAAGCATTGCAATTTACAAATTGTCGGAATCAAAACGAACAGTAATTGCAAGTACAGTATCAACAGTAATACAAATTTTGCATACGTGACGTGACGACTGACGAGTAACGGGCAACTAGTACTGTGAGTGATGAAAGGTGACCTGGGCCATATGAAAAACTTAGCAAATGTCTCAATCTGGCATGGTCGTTGAACTGTTTTGGTCTACTCAATGCTCAATAGTCATTTTTAATAAGAATTTCATATCTATAATTTATATTTTTGTATATTTGATCATCGTCGTGCAGCACCTTGATGCCATCAGCATGATGGCATCAAGTTGATGGATGCAAAACATGGTGCATGCATTTTTGTGAATGGTGACGATGAAGATTATTCCCACGAAAATTTATTCCAATGAGCACTTTTAGTCTCCTTTTGGTCTCTTCTTGGCAAATTGCTTCATAAAATCTTCTGTCACATATTTCAAATTTTACAGCCATCATCTCTAGCCGTTGTGTGAAGTTTGGAAGTTGAAATGCCTATGTGTTGTATTAAGTCATGTATACTTACATAAGTGAAGTGAGCATTGTGCATGATTTAGTTTTTTCACTCTCTACAAGACTGTAGACTACAGTGCGCGGACTCCTCAGTCTCCTCTAACCTCCTCAACGAGGCTCATGTCATG
This sequence comes from Lepidocyrtoides sp. E14, assembly GCA_027743805.1. Taxonomy (NCBI): domain Eukaryota; kingdom Metazoa; phylum Arthropoda; class Collembola; order Entomobryomorpha; family Entomobryidae; genus Lepidocyrtoides; species Lepidocyrtoides sp. E14. Next base: position 11,286 of record JAHZMZ010003909.1, on the reverse strand, counting down.
CAGGGCATGTAAAATGTAAACCCGGAAAGTCGGGCCACGTCTCGACACTCTTTTCTCGAGATTTTCAGTTTCTCTGTTGGAATTGGAAAAACGGAAGTTCAAACGGAGAAGGAGTCGAGTCTAACCAGGAAACTACTTGAGGTGTCACGTAAATTCAGAGTTGCCACCATTGTATTCATACTATTTTAGGGATAATAAATCCATTTCTGAAAACAATTTGCTGCTTAAATGACATCAAGTAATTTTAATTAACGAATACAAAGTCCATGTTGGCACGTCTGATGTTAGGCTAACCTTACCCCCAACTCAAATTTTTCTCCGCCATGATAGTAGTAGTGTTTCTATTTCATGCAACAAAGTGCGGACGCAACTGCCAAAAATTTGCAGCAGAGTAAAGATTTATTTCTGCATGCTGCTGCGGAGTGCTTAAAGAGTAAAAAATTTCCCATCCATAAGCCCAACCAGAACCAGATACAGTGAAAGCATAATCAGCTTATATTATTAATGCCTGCATTTTAACTTTCTTTCGCTGTTTAAAATTATAAAATATCATTTTTGCAGCAAAATTTTTGTAGAAATAGGATTACAATTGGTGAAATATTATAATTGCAGTCGATTGAACCCTAAATTTGTGTGACATATTAAGGGGTTTCCTGGTAAGTGAATACGATTGAATGTGACAATTTGAAAATTGTACTCATCCTTTGTCTATGGTCTGTCCCGGACAGTTCGAATAAACCATTCCAGTTACAGTGGTGGGTTATCATCAGTTGTCAATAATTGTGTACGAAAGCATGTCAACAAAACTGTAACATTACTAGAGAAAGCACTTCAAGTGGGGTTCATTCACCTTGTCGAAAGCAACTCGGCTCAGCTTCATTTTAGTCAAATTCGAATGCGAGTCTTTCTTGCAGCAGGTGTTATCCACTTGACTTGTCTCCGTCTCGCTCGTAACTTGTATTTACAAGCTGGAAGAACGCTTTTACGACGATTTCTTGCAACAGCAGGGATAGCGTTGTCGGTTGGGTCGGGTTATCGAATCAGAGTGCATTTTAGTAGGGGTGTAAATGCAGCCTATAAGCTTTTCTTAGTTTATAGCAGAAGTGTCAGTGCATTAGATGAAAGCACATCACAAACTCGGATAATGTTCAAGGTGGAAGTGTGAAAATGGTGAAAATACTGTATATAACCTTTTTTCTTTCATTGTTTCAGAAACTGTTCTGGTGTTACTTCTGAAGTTGTTAGCAGGTAGTCATCATTCATAGAATGTAGAAGAGAGTTAAATATCATAGCGTGATTTTCAAAGGAAGCGAGTGTGAACTGGAATTTCCAGTCTGGAAATCAGAAAAACTAGAAAAAATTACAAACTAGAACGGTGCTAGCACTGGAGTTGTGGCAGTCGACGACCTTAAAAGGTGGAATAGCGCTTTTGGGAGTATAGAAACAACGCTATTATTCGTCCCTTCCCAAGTGGTCTTGATTTGATTATCAACATGACTTCAACTGTGCGGGTAAAGTAAATAACATTTTAATTAAAGTTAATAATTATATAACATTTTGTACAGTAAATAATAATCAATAATAGCGCTTATTTTATTTGTTGATTTTTGTCGTTTTTGGGTTTTCTGCAGAAACAAAAAATGGTGACAGTATGTTCTGTCGAACACCAAAACACACCTGAGAACAGTCTCAGTTTCATGTACAACAAACATGCGTCGAAGAAAACGAAAATGACGTATTCTGTTAGAGCACCTATTAATGCTGTCAATCTAATCATGCTGGAGATATATCCGGAGTCAAACTCAAGTGAAGAGGATGCCTCGCTGAAATGTCAAAAACTCAGCTTCATATCACTGTGCAGTGAAAGAAACGGTAAATGCGAAGATGTCCGTTTCAATTTCGACGAAGAGTACGAATTTGTTAAATGCGTCGATTTTACCGGCCATATTGGATCAATGCGTCTTGCATTTGCGTTACTAAACAACTTTAAAAGATGCAGAGAATTGGTGTTTGTTTTGACTGATGAAAATGTTAGCTGTCTAGATGGAAGGATGGAAAACTTTCAAGGGTTGCAGATTCCACACGTGGAATCTGTTAAAATATTTCACGAAGTTCGTGATGCAGTTCAGAAATTGATGGATGCACAGTCGCCTGTTTGGAGACTCGATGAATTTCTGGACGGTTGCAAAGAATGCCTCCCGAACCTCAAATATATTGACGTTAACATTCACGGAACCGGTGCTAATTACGACAAGATAGCCAAGTTCATTGCAGAACATGCACGCCTGAGTAATCGATACTCAGTAGACATTACGGAGGGAAAAGTAAGAACCAAGCCAAAGCCACAAGGCCGGAATTTATTCGGTGTTAAAACACTTCCACCGGCATCAGAAGAACCAGTTGAAGGCATCAGGAACGTACCAGCACCAGCACGCGACTGCAGCCGCAAGGGAGGTGGAAGAGTTGAGATAGTTCCTCCGATTATACCTTTCGATTTGAGCATCGTGAAAAAAGAAGTCGTTTTGGTGAGAGCCTTGGGTTTTAAATTACAAAAAAAATATGAAATCAAGTAGTATTAGATTATTGGAGAATATAGGATTGTAGTAATATTACAGGATGATGAGGAAAGTTCTATGGACATGTCGGCAAACTGCCAGAACCAATACCAACTTGGTATTCATAATGGTAAATCCCAGAATTATCTTTCATTTATGCCTTCGGGAATCACTTACCCAGTGACTGGAAATGCTGTTCGTAAGTTGATATTACAGTACAGCTAAATCATTGTGCATTTAAATGTTCTTCAAGCTATAACTACATGAATAGTTTTGTTTGGTTAAGAACCAACTCTTTCAGCAGCTTACCGAATCGACAAAGCAAGAGAAAATAATGAGACCGAGCAAAATCTAACTGCTCCCCCACTAACTCCGCCGCCCTTTCCTCCATTGTTCACAGGTTGTGGCAGAGTAAGTTATGCATGTAAAAAGTACTTAAATATTAACTAAATTAAGTGTCAAAAATGTACAGTAAGTTAAGGTTTGTAAATTGACGTTCTCAGAGGTCAACAAACCAAGGAAGCATTCCCCCCAGTTTAGCTTCAGAGGGAAAGGATAACATAAGACTGAACGGTTGCAGGAATCCTCCACCACCACCGCGTATAACGCTAAGTTCAACCAGTACTGGCAGCAATTATCATGATATAGATGTTGAAGAAAAATCTGATTCATCTTCCTCCAGCATTAGCAACAAAAGTTCTGTTGATAAACGCATTCGAATTGTGCCTGAACCCCCTGTTATTACTAGGAGTCTAGTTTCGTATGCTGAAGATGGACAGTATTCAAGTACCCATTCTTTACAAGATAATGGAAGCAGTACTGAAAGCGTACGCAGTAATTCCAGCATCGGTCCACGTGACCCGAGACGTAGAAGAAGAGATAGTAGCTCCCGCTCGCGTTCCCGCTCACGAAGTTCAACCCCTTCTCGAAGGAGGTCCCGACGTTCGCCAGAATATCATCGAAGGAGAGATGATGAGCACTATTTTTACACTGATCGAAGTAGTAGACATTCACCACCACCGCCGCCGCACAGAAGAAGGACCCGAAGCCGCAGCAACAGTCCCAATTATCCGAGTTCCAATAAAGATTACTATTACAGAAGTCGTGGGCGTGGGGGTTGTAGAAGTGGATACAAAGGCCCAAAAGAATCGTTTAATCCCAGGGGGAGGGGTAGTCGCGGCCGAGGAATGCGAGGGTTTCGTTCACGACCACGGGGCAGAGGTTCAAGTGCGAGTAGAGGCTTTAAACCCAGCAATTATTCTGATTATAGTGAAAGTTGTCATAATGCTAATGACCCACGTCTGCAGGAACCGAGTTGGGAGCCTGACGACGAGGAAGAAAACTCAAAATAGTCCAATGAATGATGTTTAAATGCAACCCAGGAAAAATGAATTAAAATTCATGAAAGCCATCAAGTTCATGTGTTCGTTTTTTAGTTGTAGTATATGAGAATTCCCGTCTGGATTTTTATGACATATTTTTTAATTAGTAATTTATGTAGTATTTGTAGAGGTCGCAGCCGAATTATCGTCATTATAATAACGTTTACTGATGTCGCCTTTTTTTGGAATAAGAAGATATCCGAGTTTATATTGTGTTTATGAAAACCTAATAGTTTGATTTTTCTTACTCCCATACCATTGTAAACTTTTATGATAATTGTGGAACGAATTTAGAGTAGAATGAGCCGGATAAAAGTTTAGTCCATTTCTCAAATCTCAATTCAAAGATGCCGTTTGTATTCCATCTTAATTTAAAGTCTAGTTCTTAGAGGTGAGCTAAGGTAATTATATCAGCTTAGGCATTTGTATTTCATTCATTATATTATGTAAGTAGCAGTTACATTTATGTGTATTGATGTATGTTGTTGTATGATTAAAAACTGTATTATTAACTGACCCTTTGGTAATTATAACGTAACGCATTATAAATCAATTTACTAATTTTAATAACATTGTTTTGAAACTTTCATCAACTCTTACTTTCAATCAACAGTAGCACTTTCATTGCCGGTATAACTTTATTCAAGATTTTGCCTTCAATGGGTCAGGTCACACATTTTCTTCGCTAAAATTTACTTACCACGAACAAAGGAAAATGAAAAGAGTGCAGTGCAGTAGGGCAGTAAGTGTCATGTAAACCAAATGTAAACCGCAAATGTCGAACTTCCGTGTGTGTGAGTAAGACTTCCGAGTTACTGCAACAAGGTAGGAAGACACCCATAGAGCGTCTTTATTTGCCCTCAACGTATGTTTTATGCAGTACGAAATACAAACTTCTTGATTTTAAAGGGATTACATTGTGTTTGTGTATTATCTAGTCTGGTCTGATCACTGGTGTCTTCAAATTCGTTATAGAAGCTGATGTTGACAAGATTTTATACTAATTGTACTTACACGATTTCATCGTTAGTTAGTTGAACTTTGATTACTATTTTCACGTTTGTAATGAAAGTGGTCTCTGCTGGTAGTGTGTCCTGGTTCATTCGAGCGAGCAGTTCATTTGCTCGTCCATCACTTCTAGCTGTGCCTGTTCTTCAATCTATCCAATTCCAATTATCCTTATTCCAGCCATTCACGGATGTGAAAGAAGTGTTCTGAACTCTGAAACGGAAACTGGCCTGTGCTCTTCGATTTTAAAATGGTGAGACAATGCTGAAAAAAAAACCTGTGTCAAGTTTTATTTGATTCTTGATTGCCGATTCAAGCTTAAGACAAGGCGCAATGAAAACAAATTCATGCAGTAGTACAAACATTAAATAACTTTTTTGTTTTGCACATTTTATCTTTAGTGCCGAGTATTAAGTATGAAAAATATGTTGTTTCTTGATTTATAAATTAAGTCCCAACCATTTATTTTATCAAAATGCTGACTGTACTTTTCAGGTATAATGCAGAAAAGAAAAAGATTGGCATGTACTACTCAACTCCAGTTTATCAGTTTCGAATGAAGTGCCATTTATGCGATAACCACTTTGAAATCAAAACCGATCCCGCGGTAAGATTTTACTGAAATTGTATTAATTTTTCATGTAAAAGTAAAGTGCAAATCGGTTACAACATTCTTTTTTTACATTTTTTTTTAAATATAGAATCTTGACTATGTTATTGAAAGTGGTGCTCGGCGGCAAGAACGGAGATGGGATCCTAATGAAAATGGTCAGGTTGTTCCAGATGATAAGCAAGTGATTCACAAGCTAGCTGATGATGCAATGTTCAAGTAAGGAAGACTTACTCATTCAATTTAATTCAACGTTAATTTTCCTCGCTAAAACTGACATTTTCTTCATGATGGTTAATTACAGATTACAGCATGGTGTAGAAGATCAACGGAAACTTAAAGATGTGACGCCAACTTTATCGAAATTGGAAAACCTTCAAGAAAGATGGAAAGACGACTACATGGCCAATAGAGCGCTAAGAGACATTTTTAGGGTATGATGAAACAGAGGCATGACTTCTTAACATGGCAAACTAGCAATGAAATAATATCTGAAATCGTAGTACATGTGATGGTAAAGTTGATTTCCTGTAATTCAATTGTAGGCTCGTAAGCGGGAACTTCAGGATCAGCAAAATAAAGATAACGAGTTTCTGAAGAAACGATCACTGGACATTCCCCTTCTTCAAGAATCCGATGATGATGCTAAAGTAGCATCGCTTATACGATTACAACCTGCATTGAGTAAGCCATGTCTATAAATTTAACGCAGCAAGTTGCAAGTTGCAGCCCTGCTACTGGTACCTTAACTGAGATGGTAAACATGTTTTCAGGTGTGGATGAGCGTCAAAAGGAGAAACGTTGTGAAATAGATAAGAAGAGCAATTTTCCTTTTCCCTTACTTGCAGCACCTCTTACCAGTACTGCAACAGTCAGCACAATCAGTAAATCTGACTTGGATAAAGATCAGAGTCAGAGCCAACGTACAAAATCATCAGATCCTTTATCTGGCTTGCAGCAACGTAGATTATCGCTTGGAATCAAACTTAAAACTGAAACATCATTGTTGAAAACTCACATCCCAACTGTATCTAATCAAATTGCAGATCAAAGCTTGAAAGATAACGGAATACTAAGCCCCGTAGCACCTGACGCCGCAGAAAATTTAAACAAAACAATGAATAATGTGTCTAATCACACGCAGCCTACTGATGACGGCGTTGTAGCCACGTTTTCCGGAAAAGAGGAAATGCAAGCAGCGACCTCATTTCCTTTGATTTCAAAAAGTTCAAAAGATCATGGAAACACGTCTGGTAACAGCACTGCTAGTAGTAGACTCATATCGTCGTTAGTTTCCTATTCTGACGACTCGGACCGCAATTCTTCGACGTCAGAAAACGAAGAAAGCTAGAGAGACAGGATGGAAATATTCGCAGCTCCGTTTCGTCTTGTTAAATCCAAGATAAGTGATACAGTGACTTTTTCGTTTCGTAAAAATACCTTCAGTTTATTCATTAATTTATGCTAATGTTTACAATAAAAAAAAATGCACACGATATTTATATTACACACAAATTAACTAATTTAAACAATGACCAAATCGAGAAAGACAATTTTATTTGTAGAAACATTTTAAAGATGATACGCTCTATTTGCGCTACCCGTAGCATTTTGCTAATCATAATTCATAGTTACAGAAAAGCTAAAATAAAGGTTAACTATGTCCAATGCAACTATTAAAAATTCGGCATTTTTATTTTTATATTCCCTAAGTAAATCAAAAAAAAAGGTTCATTGTACTTTATCTATCATCCAATGCAATGATGAGATGGATCTTTGTAACTGCCAAGTCTGGCATCATCGTCACAATTTGTTGTAAACTTCAAATCTATCGCAATTGTTTGGGAAACATTCGAATGAATGATTGTCCATCCACACTTTCGTTTGACATTTGACACGTGACGTGCGATATGTCTCGTGCCTCATCCGTCTAATTGTAAAGGAGAAAACTGCTTCGACCCATTACAATTTTAGCAACTTTTTTTTCTCCAAATATTGCTTTCTGAATAATTGTGGTTTGGGAATTTTGGGAATAGTTTCCTGAGATTACTCACATATTTTTATACCAAAGTAAAAACGTCTATCATATCACGGCAATTCACATTTTCCACTTTTGAAAAATCTCATTTTTATTTTTCACTTTCACCCAAAGGTCCGGATGGATTTTTCTCCTCAAGCTCCGTTTTACTGCTTCCATCGTCACTTTTTACTTTTTGGTTCTTTTCCGTAATGTTACTACTAGAGGATTTGCGTTGCTGTAAAGCTTGGGCTGATGTGCATGGCTGTGGAGCAGTATCCCCTTCACCAATTTTTGTTTTTGAACTACTGGCTTCAATTTCCAACTTGTGAATTTTGTCATTGCTTTTCTTTTCATCCTTCTTGAAAGATGAAAATTCAAATCTGGAAAAGGGTTTGATGGAATCAAACGCATGACTTCTTGAATTGTCGGGCAAGGAACTCCTCTTTTTAGCTATTGACTGTAACGAGGGCGGAGCTACCGCTAAGGCATTCAATTTTTGGACTTTACTAGTCTTTTCACTGGATCTATGTGACTTTGACTTTGTCGGATCTCCTTTCCTTGACGAATTGTTGGATGTATTTATTGGCGGATTGCTTCCAGAAGCTGAAGCAGTCGATGGAGTTTGTCGCAGTGAACTTTTCTGTGGTTTATTGGATTTAGTTGAGGATTTCAAAGCGGAACCACTATTGCTTCCCGTTCCTGGTGCATTTGAAGACGATGTTGCGGATGTAGGAACAACTGTGATGTATACAGGTCGGTAGAGTACAATTGCCTCTGAAAATTCAACCGTTCCATCGTATACCTGACCAAGCTGGAACTCTGGTCCGATATACATGCCACCTTCAACATGGTCGGATGCCACGTCTGAAAAATATATTGGAAAAGTTTTCAAAATAAATTTCAGCAGAATACAAATCTAATTACTTATTTTCAAGCAAAACTAGTACCGTATTGAATTTTCGGCTTTTGTTTCGAGTTTGGTATTCTAAACGGAACTGTTCCAATCGTAATTGGAAAATTCATGTGTAGATCCTCACCAGACTTTTCAAATTCAAGGTGAGCCTGTAATGTGAGCATGAAAAATCAACAAAAGTTATTTTTAGCGGAGGATCATTCATGTAAGGTGAGCCTAATTGAAAATATCTCTCTAGGTATTTAGTTACCTTTAGCACATAGTAAATTTGCATAAGACGGCAAATGCCCACCAGGCTTGGAGGCATGGTTGATACGACAAGACTTTGTTGAGAGTCCCATTTCGTCCTCGTATGTGGTTTCACAGGAGCACTTCGATATTCCAGAATTGTATGAGTGACTTCCTTTTCTACCCCGAGGACCCCTTTGTCAATGAAGTATTCTACATGCTAAAAGAATGAAATCAATCGCAAAAAAGAACTTTAGATGATATTTTACTTTTTTTTTTACAGAGGATAACCAGCATAAATAGAAAACAAAGGAAGCCGTTCTTTTCCCAGAGTTTTCTCCTCTCCGCATAAAATGGGCTGTTATTACACGAGTTCCTCAAGTTGGTATTTGATATTCACATGCATGTCTACCAAAACCAACGGAAACTTTTTTTTGAAGTCATGGATGAGTTGACTAAGCAGTAAATTGACATGACCGTGTGCTACTACTACACAAGATAGAAAATGCAATCAAACTACTACTCGCATGTGTGTATACATGGCTCACTTGTACAACCATGCATGAAGATAAGTAAGTCTTGAATCTTGATGAAAAGAAAATCAATAATATTCTTTGGCACATCAAACTTTTTCTTTTCGTCTTATTCCACTGTCTCGTCGTGGACAAGTACTACCTAATTGTACATTGTTCTTGTTTTGTAGTACAAGAGATAGTAGGAGTAGTAGTAGTAGTGGCGTGTCTTTCTTTGGAAAAGTATCTTGTCGAAAGCCATTAGTCATTCCTCTAATTTCCAAGCCTTATATTATCTTCTAGATTAAAATTTGTGGCTGAACCAATTTCTTTTGTGTTTACAAAATCTACTTTTCTTTCTCATTTCTTAGCAAAAGGCATGGAAGAAGACGTAAGAAACGCTACGGGAAACTTTAATAAATAAACTCAAACTAACTAAACTAGCCGGTATTGTTTTTGTTTTCCACATTATTTCTCAGAGTTAATAATATACACGCTGGGAAAATAGCTTTCCCACTCTAATAATGTCATAAGGGACATACATTTAGTTCGTGATGCAAACGCACTAAGCGGGGAGGGGGTTTAGCACTAGTTTGACATCTTAGGGGTGGGAGGGGTCAAAAACTAAGTCAATATTGTATTACGTACTAAATGTATGTTTCCTAACGCACTGTATGAGCAAGTGGTCTTGTTGATTGATCATCATGCATACACATTTTACATTACAGATATGCTGTATAGTCACCGAGATTAATGAACATTTTCTTCATCAAATGAATAGGGCTTGGTTTATGCAAAATGGTGCGGTAGTGTCTATCTAGTTCTCTCCGGTGTGAATTATTACAGGTAATATCTCACAAACAAGAATCAAAAAGCATACTATGTACCAAACCAAAAGTAAGTAGAACCTTGTCTGGTAGAAAGTAACGAGTTAAGGTGAAAGTGAAGGGAAATAAATAGTGCTACTAAACATTTCACAAAAAACCCAAAGTTTCTTGCAAACAATACCACAAATCTTTTAGTAGTGTAATATAAGCAGCAAAATTCAATGCATATAAATATATTTACGTTTCGTTTCGTACCTGGACCAGTTTAAGTTTTAATCTGGCTTCCTCCTCACTTTGGTTATCAATGTCTGCCTTCACTCTGAGGCTTTCTCCACAGCAGTACGCAGAACGATCCAATTGTGTACAGAGGGAAACTATGCGGCGTTCACAGCACAAACAGCAAACCTTTCTCTTACTTTCCCCACGGATTGGTTTCTGAAATAAATAGATGGGAAGAATCCGATAAAGAAAAACATTTTTCCCATTTACCAGCCACTCACTACCATACACCACTCTTTCCCCAGGGAAGTTGATAAATATTCCCTGTCAATATCGGTTATCAATCCCAACCCGTACAAGCGTTTACACTATACATGCCTTCATCTAGAATAGCCTGCTTTGCCACAAGAGAAAAATTAGAATATCATTCTTGAGAACTTCAGTCAGTCAGTACACCGTGAAAAGCACTAGCCTTTCCACTACATACAAACCATGCCATTCTACTAACTTCTCCGTTGTCATCATTAAAGTGTCCATTAAAACACAACGAAACTATACTACAAACTGCTCCTTCACTTTCAACTTTGCTTACGTTTTTCCCTAACCAGCAATAAAGCCAGCAACAAACTTTCAAAACTTTGCTTCCATTTACTTGGCAATGAAATTATAGATTAAAAGTAGACACAAACACAGATGTGCTCTTTTATAACGGTCTGCATTAATGCTCTACAAAATGATCATCATAATGCACTACTCCGCCACCACTACTACCACCACCAACTAGCTTTTACCACCCCTTTTGACATGCCAAAAAGCTTGCTGAATTTCGGTGCATGGAACACCAACCAAGCTAATTCGTCAACTTGTGCCTATTTACCGTTGTACTTGCACTTCATTAAAGAGAAAGATCTACTACACACAACAGTACTACCTTTCTAAATAAAATGAAGTACTAAAAAGAGAAGATAAATTTATGAAATACACAACAACAAGTCATTCCTAATTTATGTAG